>JASDQU010243776.1:4302-15582 GCA_032191745.1 Picea mariana | reverse complement strand
AACACTATGTTCATCACATTGTAACAACAAATTGTTTAATGAGTTATAGTTATTATAAGAGATTTGATAACAAATCATATGGATCTTTGTAGATGATGAGTTATATTGTTCTAAGGACATTGATAACAAATCTACTTGATTTATACATTATAGATGATAATTTATATTTGTCCTAGGAACATTTAAAGGAAATCAGCTTATTTTACCAGTTACAGATGGCAATTTATAATAATTCTAAATACATTGATAGAAAATCAACTTAAAATTTGATGATGATTTATTATTGTTACAAGTCTCATACCCATATAAAAGTTTCATTCAAATCCATATTCTGAAACCATTAAAGTAAAGAAGAGTGTTATGGTCATTTATAACTGTATGAACTATATTTTTAATTATATATTATATAGTTAAAAAAAGTCTAAATTTTTTTAATATATAAACAATTAAATTAGTGTTTATTACTATTATTACATTGAATAGAAAAAAAAAAATATATAGTTTATTACTATTATTCCATTAAAAAATACATATTTAATAGAAAAATATAAAAACAAAAAATACAATTTATGTATTCATATTATTTTATTAATAAATATTAAACAAAATCTAAATATAAAAAATTTGTAGTTTTTTTCAAAATTAAATATATTTACAATTTTTTAAGGATGAAATAACAACTCAACTTGATTAAAATACATTAATACATTATTAAAATAATATATTAATAAAGTAGTAATACATTATAAAAGAATTAATATATTAATATTACATTAATATAAATTAAAGTATTAATTTATATTATTAATACATTATTAAAATAATATATTAATAAAGTAGTAATACATTACAAAAGTATTAATATATTAATATTACATTAATATAAATTAAAGTATTAATTTATATTATTGTACAATATAACATATTAATTGATTTTTAAAATTAAAAAATAAAACAATTAAAATACATTAATACATTATTAAAATAATATATTAATAAAGTAGTAATACATTATAAAAGTATTAATATATTAATATTATATTAATATAAATTAAAATATTAATTTATATTACTATACAATATGACATATTAATTGATTTTTAAAATTAAAAAACAAAACACTATTATGATCATTTTGAAATTGATTAAAATTTGTAATGATAAAATTTCATTTAATCAAATTAAATTAGAATTAAAAAAATAATAATAATTAATTTAAAAAATAATTATATTGTAAAATGATTAATTTTATTTACAAATAATAATTACTTTTAAAAATATCAAATTATAAAATGTAAAATTATATTTAATCAATTTATTGAAAATTTAATTAACTTAAAACTAAATATATTTACAAATTTTTAATTTTTTAAGATTGAATTTTTTTAACTTATATGATATAATTATATTAAAATTATATTTAATTATATTAAAATTTTATAAAATTTAAAATTATATTAAAAATAAGATTTAAAATTATATTAAGATTTAAAGTTATATTTAAAATAAAATGTAATTATTTTAAAATGATATTTGATTATTGTAAAATTAAATATATTTACAATTTTTTAAATATTAAATTATTTATAATAGTAACCTTAAGAACCTATGCTCACCTACGCTCCTGCACAATCAATTGAAACACCATTGGGGAGGTTGGAATTCACACGACCATAAGCATCCGTTCTGGTAAAAAAATGACGGCGCACTGTAAAAATTTTAATTGGCATCCAATTCCACTGTTAATTGAAATGCTCACACGGCCATATCCATCCATCCAGTAATAATAATTTCTATTGTTATTTCTTAATCACTAAATGTGGCAATCTGGTGGTGAGCAAGTAATTTTTTAATCTTATTTAGTAAATGTGAAAAAGTAATCACATAAACGTACCTCTTTATAAATGAGCGAAAGTTAATTTATCAAAATCCCATCCATTGATTAGAGAGGACGACGAAGAATAGGCCAGCGTCTTCAATTGCCAACCCTAAGATTGAAATTTATGAATAAAAGATTGATTAATCCACCGATTCTAATAGAGGGACGCCTATCGACGTAATTATGAAGAAAAATTTGTACTCACAATAACGTAAGGAAACCGAATTGAGTAGAGATTTTTGTTTTTCGTAATTATTATTAATAACTTATATCTATTAAGATTGAAATAACAAATTTATTAATGTAGTTCATTAATCATTATATATGTGTATGTGTTAATTGATAGTAAAGAATTGCATTTAGAACTTTTATGTTAATTTTTATTGATGATACTTAGAATTATTGACAAGGGGAGCCGAATTGATATTAAAGAATTTCTTGAAACTTTTCATCAAAGTTTCTATATTAAAGTTTATATTAATGAGTTATATTATGGTTTACTTTATTAATTTTATTTTAAACAATTTTATAATTAATAATCAGGAAGTAAAAGTGGGATATGGATTGGAATATTATATTTTAATTGTTAAGAAGCGAAAGTAGGATAAGGATTAAAAAATGTATTAAAAAATTATATTAATTAATAGTTAACATTCCCCAGATGGGGTGCTCTCCTGACATGACAACTCCTTTGAAGATTTCCTCCACATGGCCACCTCCTCAACCACCTGGTGTACGAGCTCGGCCACATCCCTACCTCAATTACCTATGGCCTTTACATTACCTACTGCCACCCTCCTTCTTGCACTTGGTAATCGACGTTCACTCGCTCGGGGAGCTCTGTAACTCGTGCACCTTCATGAAGTTGTGAAGAATCTCCTTCTTGTCACTTTAGCTCACACCCTGGCTCTCGCTTCTTCTAGACATGATGGGGTCTCCAGAACCTCATTTCTTTGTTAGCATTACTGAGCACCATATTTCCAGAGCTCTCCCATCCCTCCATCCAGCCTTCGAGCTCTAGTGCGACCTCCTATGGATTTTAGCCAGGCTTTGGGGTTCGCTCCTCACCATGCCATGACCACGTGGAAAACCAAAGCGGGGAGCATCTTGGTACTTGGATCATGAAATAAAATAGCCTGCCTCAGAGGCTCAGGATGAACCGACCGTTCCTCATGTAGCGCTCCCAAAATCTTTCCCAACATACCCTCTTCTGGAGGCTCTGATGCAGACGTCACCCCTGGCACACGTCCACAACCCACCAGGACCTTCCTTCACTCAGGCCCAAAGAGCTACAATGCCCTTCAGATCCTGTATCGGGACCTTTTGTCACCCACAGGATGCTCTATTGTTCTCCCGGTACTCTTCTCGGGAAATTGGGTTTCGCATTATCGCAAAACCTGTGAGCGCGTTCCTCGTGCTAACCAAAACCCTGAACCCCGATGGGTCAAAGGTCAACGCTTCCGTGATAGTCAGGGATTTCCCTATCGGGAAATCGAAACTTGTGATGTCGTGGTTCACTAGCACCACGAATCCCCAAATCTCGAACTCCGATACGCACGTGCGCTTTCTTCCTGCCACGTTGCCTTCTCTCTCCGCCCTATCGGGAATCGCGTGATCGCGATTTCACCGATCGCAATTCCCTTACATCAGAAAATCCCGAATGCCGAACCCCGATCCCTCCTTGATTGCAGACACGTGTCCAGTTCGGGATCCACGGTCCTGATCTCTTCGAGAAATCGCAAATCGCTATTTAAACAAGCAACAAACTCCGGCCTCCACAAACCCCGACGAGCCAAATCCCGATGATTCTTGACTCCTCCTCTCTGCAAGCTTGTGTTTATCCTGCGTGCATCTCCTCTGAGATCTGGCGGCTATCGGAACTTTGCAAATATCCCTCCTGAATCCTAGCCGTCGATTTCTTCTTTGCAAGGATTTCTCCCAATCTAAATCTTCACCCGATCCGAACCTTCTTCTGGGTCCGTCTCCACAGTATCACAAAGGAACTATCCCTCCTGAGCTTGTCAAATCTGACTCCTTCCGAGACTTTTCACACACTTCCCGTGCTCGACCTTCAACCACTCTCGAAGGGTTGAGTCTTTCAGACTCTGTGCGCTCCTGGCAACAGTAGTCTATGCCTTCTTTTGCTCAGACTAGCCACTGAGATTTCAAGTTCAGCCTACACTTCCCTTGCACGGCTCAACCAACTTAAGCCAACTTCTAGGTGAATGAGAATAAGGGTCTAACTGTCGAGCCTCATCAACGCACTCTATGCGGATGAATTCAACTGCACTCTATGCAGGAATCTCTTAGCTCAGACAGAGAAACAATTGAAACTCATTCTCTTCTCTCTCAGACTTCAGTTAAAAACCCTAAAATCACATGCACAACATATTCAAAGAAATTGCATGAACAGAAACAAATATTCATGAGCACATAAACTTCATACACAGAGAAACAACACCAGCCATGAAATTGAATCAAAGACTCCCTTCTATTAATTCAAATTTGTACATGGGGTTCTGCATACAATCCTTTGTTCTGCTCTTCTCTTCTTGCTCCTGAATGCTTGAATCTGAATAATAATAATACAAGATACAAAGGAGGGTGTCTATATCCGTTTTCCCTCTTGGACTCTATGCTATCAAATCTACAATTAATATCCTATCTACTTCCATTAAATCTATTAAATGCCTTCCTATCTACTAAGGATGAGAACTTAAAGGCTCAAGGTCCCCTTTACAATACAAGTGCGCTTCTTTATGAATGACTACATTAAAGAGCGGCGCAACAACTCCCAAGTATTTCAAAATATGTGCTGGCACTGTCCAGCTGTTTCCTCTCAATGTGCTGACTCGCTTGATGAGTGAGCGATGCTCCTGCATCATAGTCCTCGGCTTGAAAAATTTCATGGGCTCCTGTCCATGAGCTCCTGCACGGTTTGTCCATGCTTGTGTATCACTACCTCATTTTACCAACTGGCATCCTCCATTGGATGGTGCTTCCAATTCACCAGGTACTCAAAATACTGCTTTCACCTGGTTTTCTTTCCCACTCGCTTATCCAGTATACACTCCATCTGTGGTCTTTCTGCTACTGGTAATTGCTTCTGCCATTGGATCACTGGTTCCTTAGTTCCAGTCTCTTCTTTTCCAGCCCTGTATGGGTATAAATCCAAAAAATTAAATATCAGAGATATCCCGATGCCATCCGACAACTCAATTTCATAAGAATTCTACCCAAATTTCTTTAGGACTCTGCAAGGTCCAATTTTCTTCATTTTTAATTTGTTATATGTTCCCCTTGGGAACCTATCCTTCCTCAAGTGTGCTGGAACCAAATCATCAACTTCGAACTGAAGTTGTCTCTTCTGCTAATCAGCCCTGCACTTGTACTCCTGATTTGAGTCTTGCAATCGCTGCTTCACCTTGTTGTGAAGTTCCTTCATCGCTTCAACGAATTCCTCTGCGCTCGCACTACTAGTCGTAGTCTGTTCTGACTTCCTGAGTTCAGAAACTCCCCTCGGTTGTGTCCCATACACAATATGGAATGGGATTTTTCCTGTACTCCGATTCACAGAATTGTTGTATGCAAACTCTTCCTGCGGCAATATGTTGTCCCAGCTACTATGGTGTTATGTTACCAAGATCCTCAACAAGTCTCCAAGACTTCTGTTGACCACCTCGGTCTGTCTGTCTGTCTACGGATGGTAAGCTGAACTAAACGCCAAGTTAGTTTCGAGCTTTTTCCATAGTGTCCTCCAAAAATTACCTATGAATTTTGTATCCCTGTCCGAGACTATACTTCTCGGCAATCCATGAAGTCTAACAATCTCTTTGAAAAACAAGTTTGTGATGTGCGTCGCATCGTTGGTCTTCTAACATGGAATAAAATGTGCCATCTTCGAAAACCTGTCAACCACCACAAAGATGGAATCAACCCCTCTCTGCGTTCTCGGTAAACCCAATACAAAATCCATTCTTATTGCCTCCCATGGCCTCTCGGGTATAGGCAATGGCTGATAAAAACCTGTGTTCTGCTTTCTCCCCTTTGAGTGTTGACAAATCCTGCATCTATCAACAAATATTTTAACATCTACTCGCATGCCCGGACAAAAATACGATTCGCTCAACTTGGCGAATGCCTTGTCATGACCAAAGGGACCTGTTAAACCCCCACTATGTTTTTCCTTCACCAAATTCTCCCTCATGGGGCAAATTGGAATACACAGTTGATTGCCTCTGAATAGCAACCCTTCCTGGATCATATAATCTATCCACGGACTTCTATCTCTGAGAACTATATTCTCAGCCGCCTCGTATGCTTCTGCAAAATCTGCATCCCCTGCATACATGTTCCTCAAGTTTTCAAACCCCAAGGTCTTGACTTGAAATTCCTGCAGCAACAAACATTTCCTGCTCAAAGCATCAGCCACTTTGTTAGAAGTTCCTGAAATGTGCTTAATTACAAACGTGAAATTTTGCATGTATTCTACCCATTTTGCATGTTTCTGGTTCAACTTCTCCTGTTGACTCACAAACTCCAATGCATGATTATCGTTGTACAATACAAATTCCTTCGGAATAAAGTAATGCCTCCACTTCTTTAATGCCTGTATGATGGCATAAAACTCTTTATCATACGTGGAATATTTAAGCTTTGCTTCATCCATCTTCTCACTGAAATAGGCAACTGGCCTGTCCTCATGTCTTAAGACCGCTCCTATAGCATATCCGCTTGCATCACATTTCACCTGGAATGTCTTCTAAAAGTATGGCAACACTAACACTGGTTTCTCTGTTATCTTCCACTTCAACAGATTGAAGCTCTTCTCAGCCTCTGCTGTCCAATGAAAAGACTTGTCCTGCTTCTTCACTGTGTCCATCATTGAGGCACTAATCCCATTGAAATTCCTGATGAACTTTCGGTAGAAACTAGCCAAACCATGGAAACTTCTCACCTCAAACACATTTCTCGGTGATGGCCAATTCTTTATCACGTCCACCTTCTCTAGATCCATCCTCAACTCATTTGCTGAAATAACAGAACCCAAATATATGAGTTGTGTCTGCATGAATGAACACTTCTTCATTTTGATCAACAACTTCTCCTGCTGTAGTTTCCTCATCACAATGGCTAAATGTTTCAAATGTTCAGCCTTCGTCTTGCTGAAAATCAGTATATCATCTAGATATATGACTAGAAAATTCCCGATGAATTCCCTCAGGACTTCATTCATCAGCCTCATGAATGTGCTCGGCGCGTTTGTCAAGCCAAACGGCATGACTAGCCATTCGTATAGACCTTCATTTGTCTTGAATATTGTTTTCCACTCATCACCTTCCCTCATGCGAATCTGGTGATATCCGCTCTTAAGATAAACCTTTGAAAAATAATTTTCCCCGCTCAGGCAATCCATCAGATCATCCATCCTCAGCAGTGGAAATCTGTATCTGATAGTGATTTTGTTTATCGCCCTGGAATCAGTACACATTCTCCAACCTCCATCCTTCTTTGGACTTAGTACTTTTGGAACAACACACGGACTTAGACTCTCCCTGACCAATCCTTTATCCAGCAGCTCCTGTACCTACCTCTTGACTTCCTCATTCTCCTGAGGCGTCAACATGTACGCAGCCTTATTCGGCAAACTGGCTCCGGGTATGAGATCGATGTGATGACTCAAACTCCTCATCGGTGGCAACGAACGAGGTAATTCGTCCACGATGATATCAGCGAACTCTCCCAGTAGTTCCTAAATCTCGACTGGTAGATCATCCACTCTTGTGCTAGTCAGGACAATTCTCGGTTTCCTGACCACAAAGAATTGTGGATCTTCCTTCTTCTCCATCTCTGTGAGAAGCTCCTTCCCACTCATGAGAAGTATGGTGTTACTTCCGGTTTCACTTCTTTATCCTTTATCGGAAGAAGTCTATGTGTTCTCCCATCCTTTTCCAAAGTGTATGTGTTCATTCTCCCGTCATGAACCACATTTCGGTCATACTGCCATGGTCTCCCCAGCAATACATGACAGACATCCATGGGAATGACATCACATAGGACCTTATCCTTATATTCACCCATTTTAAAATCAACTAAACATTGTTTAGTGACACTCACCTGATGTCCCTTCTGCAGCCATGATACTTTGTATGGACTCGGGTGATCAGTCGTCTCCAGCTCTAATTTCTCCACCATCTCGGTTGAAACGAGATTGTCGGTGCTTCCGCTGTCCACAATGACCTTGCGTTTCCAGCCCTCGGTCTTGCATGTGGTCCTGAACAGTCTGGTTCTTTGATCTGTGTCCTCCACCTCTTTCTCAGGTGTCAAAATAACCTTTTGCACCGTCAGTGAACTCCCACTTTCGGTGTCTTCATTCTCAACATCACGTCTCTGCACCTCAGTGATGTGAGCTTCTCCTTTGTCCGGTTTCCTATCTAGACAGTCAACGGCTTTATGCCCATCCTTTCCACATGTAAAACATGTGATGATTCCTCCTCTGCCCCTTCCCCTACCTCTGGTATGAGGAAAAGTGTTAGCATCAGTATAACCACCACCCTGCTCTGTATGTTGTCTCCTCGGCTCAGCATATGGGTGTTTCTGCGAGGTTCCACCTCTTTTAATTTTACCCTGAGGTTTCTTCCACTCCTCCTTGGGCTTCTGGAATTTCTCCTGGGCAACTGCCTTGTCTCTGGGCTGATTCCTGCCTCGCCCTCGCTGTCCTTTCTTACGGCTCAGCTTCTCCTCGGCTTTCAGATCCATCTGATAAGAATCCTCAACCGTTCTAATAGTTACCATGCTTAATTCATCTTGAATTTCATACCTCGGGCCATTCAGGTATCTGGCCACTTTCTCATCATCGCTTTCCCGATGACCTGCTCGGATATTGAGATTATAAAACTCTTCGGTGTACTCTTTCACCGTCATAAAATTCTGCCTCAAGTTCTGCATTCGCCTGAACAGAGTGATCTGGTAATCTCTTGGGATGAATTTCACCTTCATCTTCGCGATCATCCTGTCCCAACGTTTAATCTTCTGTTTCCCTTTGGAACATCTATCGGCCTAAAGCTTGTCCCACCATAATGATGCATGTCCCTTCAACTTGGTAACAACATGTCTTACCCTTTTATCCTCTTCGATATCTTCATAATCGAAGTAGGTGTCAAGAGCTCTGATCCAGTCCAACAACTCTTCTGCATTCAGGCTTCCTTCATACGCTGGGATATCCATTTTGGTCTTGGAACTTATCCTGGCGATAGCTTTAATCAGTCACTCTGTTGATGCGTCCTCTGTTGTGACCTCTTCTTCATGTCCATCTTCCTCTTCAACTTCGAAATCACTAAGATCCCCTGCACCAACTCCGCATCTTTGTGCAGTCTCCATCTCCTCGAGTCTTGCTCAGAGATCTCTCATCTGTCGCTCCATTTCTGGATTTCCTGCCGGCCTGCCTCTTCTTCTCACCTCCCTGTCCTCTTGATCTGGTGACTGCCTCTCTCTTCTGGGCAGCATGGTGAATTCTTCTTTCTCTTTCTCTGCTGCAGAAAATAGAGAACTTATCCTCTCTCTGATACCACTTGATGCAGACATCACCCCTGGCACACGTCCACAACCCACCAGGACCTTCCTTCACTCAGGCCCAAAGAGCTACAATGCCCTTCAGATCCCGTATCGGGACCTTTTGTCACCCACAGGATGCTCTATTGTTCTCTTGGTAGTCTTCTCGGGAAATCGGGTTTCGCATTATCGCGAAACCTGTGAGCGCGTTCCTTGTGCTAACCAAAACCCCGAACCCCGATGGGTCAAAGGTCAACGCTTCTGTGCTAGTTGGGGATTTCCCTATCGGGAAATCGAAACATGTGATGTCGCGGTTCACTAGCACCACGAATCCCCGAATCCCAAACTCTAATACGCACGTGCACTTTCTTCCTGCCACATCGCCTTCTCTCTTTGCCCTATCGGGAATTGCGTGATCGCAATTTCACCGATCGCAATTCCCTTGCATTGAAAAATCCCGAATGCAGAACCCCAATCCCTCCTTGATTGTAGACACGTGTCCAGTTCGAGATCCACGATCTTGATCTCTTCGGGAAATCGCAAATCGCTATTTCAACAGGCAACAAACTCCGGCTCCACAAACCCCGACGAGCCAAATCCCGATGATTCTTGACTCCTCCTCTCTGCAAGCTTGTGTTTATCTTGTGTGCATCTCCTTTGAGATCTGGTGGCTATTGGAACTTTGCAAATCTCCCTCCTGAATCCTAGCCGTCGATTTCTCCTTTGCAACGATTTCTCCCGATCTAAATCTTCGCCCGGTCCTAACATTCTTCTGGGTCCGTCTCCACAGTATCACAAAGGAACTATCCCTCCTGATCTTGTCAACTCTGACTCCTTCATATACTTTGCACACACTTCCCGTTCTCGACCTTCAACCACTCTCGAAGGGTTGAGTCTTTCAGACTCTGTGCGCTCCTGGCAATAGTAGTCTATGCCTTCTTTTTCTCAGATTAGCCACTGAGATTTCAAGTTCAGCCTGCACTTCTCGTGCACGACTCAACCAACTTAAACCAACTTCTGGGTGAATGAGAATAAGGGTCTAACTGTCGAGCCTCATCAACGCACTCTATGCGGATGAATTCAACTGCACTCTATGCAGGAATCTTCTGGCTCAGACAAAGAAACAATTGAAACTCATTCTCTTCTCTCTCAGACTTTAGTTAAAAACCCTGAAATCACATGCACAACATATTCAAAGCAATTGCATGAACATAAACAAATATTCATGAGCACCTAAACTTCATACACAGAGAAACAACACCAGCCATGAAATTGAATCAAAGACTCTCTTCTATTAATTCAAATCTGTACATGGGGTTCTGCATACAATCCTCTATTCTTCTCTTCTCTTCTTACTCCTGAATGCTTGAATCTGAATAATAATAATACAAGATACAAAGGAGGGTGTCTATATCCGTTTTCCCTCTTGGACTCTATGCTATCAAATCTACAATTAATATCCTATATACTTGCATTAAATCTATTAAATGCCTTCCTATCTACTAAGGATGAGAACTTAAAGGCTCAAGGTCTCGTGGCACCCCTCCTCATGCTTGGCCCAAACCAGTTACCCTGTGACCAGACAACTTGCGAAAAACCACCTTGCGACCTCTCGCCTCTCTCAAACCCCTATGGATGTAGGGTTGAGTGGTTCGATCTGTATGGGAACTCGCTTGGCTTTGCGCCTCCACCTCCATCCCCCCCTCCATGTCCCTCTTACCCGCCATCCCCCCCTCGCCCCCCTATCACCACCCCTCATCCCACCTCCCCTTTGAGATCCTCCTCCTCCTCCCCACTCCACACCCACCCCAACTTTTCATGTTCTAAGTGTGCGGACAGAAAAAAACCCT
>JASDQU010243775.1:37661-71754 GCA_032191745.1 Picea mariana | reverse complement strand
ACATTCCAAAACTTGCCAGGAGCCTAAGATCTGTAAGCAATTTGGATGATGCAGGATTGGATACTGTATTTGGAAAGAACACTTGCAAGATGCTACGAGGAACAATGGTGTTGATGAGGGGAGTTCGGTGTGGAACTCTATACAAGTTGTTGGGAAGCACTTATACTAATGGGTGTAACAATTCTATTTTCCTTGAGCAAAAAAATAAAGAAGACAAGACCAATATCATCCCTGAAAAGAAGACCATTCTGTGGCATCAAAGACTGTAGCATATTGGAGAAAAGGGCCTTTGAACACTACATGATAAAGGCATGGTTGAAGGTATGCCTAATTGCACTTTGGATTTTGATTTTTGTGAACATTGCATATATTGTAAACAAAATCGAGTAAGATTCCCATCTGGTGCTACAAGAGAAAAGGGGATCTTAGAATTGATACACAGTGATGTGTTTGGACCCGTGCTTGTTCCATCACTAGGTAAGTCTGTGTATTTTGTTTCATTCATAGATTATTTCTCAAGGAACACATGGATTTATTTTCTTAGAAAGAAATCTGAGGTATTCGATAAATTTAAAGAGTTTAAGGCTCTGGTAGAAAATCAGACAGAGAAGAAAATAAAGGTATTGAGAACAGATAATGGTGGAGAATTCTATGGAAATGAATTTGAATAATTCTGTAAGAGGTGTGGTATAGTAAGGCAAAAGACTACTCCATACACTCCTCAGTAGAATGGATTTGCAGAAAGGATGAACAAGACAATGATGGAAAAAGCAAGGAGCATGCTCAACGGTGCCGAGTTAGAACAAGAATTATGGGCAAAGGAAATGGGTACAACATGTTACCTGGTCAATCGATCACCTTCATCAGCGTTGGATGAAAAAACTCCACACGAGGTATGGACTTAAAAGAAACCCTCTCTTCAACATCTTAGAGTGTTTGGTTGTGATGCTTATGTACATGTTCCAAAGGAAAATAGGAGTAAGCTGGATAAAAGGCTGAAATGTGTATCTTTATTGGTTATAAAGATGGTGTGAAAGGTTGTAAGCTTTGGAACCCAGAAACTAAGAAGACTGTTTACAGTCGGGATGTTGTTTTTAGAGAGGTAAAAGATGTGTCCAAACTGGAATTCCTACCAAGGCAAGACGGACCTAAGAAAATAGAGCTAGAGTTGGATGATGCAAAATATGAATCATCTGAAGAAGATGAAGCAGTAGAAGAAGAATAACCTCATACCCCAGTATTGAGAAGATTAGTGAGAGAAAGAAGCCAACCAGAAAGGTATAGTCCACCTGATTTCCGTTCCAATTTTTCTTTATCTATTACTGATGATGATCCCAATACTGTCATGGAAGAAGTGAATTTAGAGGATAATAAACTCTGGAAGAAGGCCGTGGTTGAAGAAATGGATGCCTTGTAGAAGAATGAGGCATGGGATATAGTTGAGTTTCCAACTAGAAGAAAATCTGTTGGTAGAAAATGGTTGTTTAAGAAGAAGTTTAATGCAGAAGGAAAAGTGGAGAAATACAAACCTCGGTTAGTAGCAAAAGGTTATCCCAGGTAGAGGGAATTGACTTTGGTGATATTTTTTCTCCTGTTGCTAAGTTAACTTCTATTAGATTTCTTTTATCTATTGCTGCTGCTTTTGACCTTGAAGTGGAACAGATGGATGTGAAGACATCATTCCTACATGGGGATCTGGAAGAAGAAATCTACATGAAGCAGCCAAAAGGCTTTGTAGTAAAGGGAAAGAAAGAGCTAGTCTGAAAGCTAAAGAAGTCACTATATGGTCTGAAGCAATCACCTAGGATGTGGTACCAAAATTTTTACACATACATCCTTGGATTGGGATTTGTGAGAAGCAGGGCTGATCACTGTGTATATTCCAAGTAGGTTGGTAATTGCTTCATTTATGTAGTGTTGTATGCTGATGACATGTTGTTGGTAGGAAATAACATGGATGCTATTAAGGAGGTGAAATCACAGCGATCCTCCAAATTTGACATGAAGGATCTCAGTGTTGCTAACTTCATTCTAGGAATGGAGATTAAAAGAGATCGTGCAAACAGGAAACTCTGGTTGAATCAGAGAAAATATGTTGAGACGATATTGTATAGGTTTAATATGCATGGAAGTAAACTGGTCAAGGTTCCTATTCCTATAGGTGTAAAGTTATCTGCAGATCAATGTCCCAAGACATAGGAAGAAGAAGAGGAGATGTCCCATGTTCCGTATTCCAGTGCAATTGGCAGTTTGATGTATGCAATGGTCTGTACTAGACCGGACATTGCACATGCCGTGGGATTTTTGAGCAGGTATATGTCAAAACCAAGAAAGGAGCATTGGACAATAGTAAAGAGGGTCTTTAGGTATTTGCGTGGCACTACCAATTATGGATTGTGCTACCAAGGAAGACCAGGATTGGACAGAGTGGTGGACATACATGGCTTCGTTGATGCAGACTGAGATGGAGATCTGGATCACAAAATATCTACAAGTGGGTATGTGTTTAACCTATTTGGAGGAGCAATCATTTGGATGAGCAAAAGGAAAGCTGTAGTAGCACTCTCAACTACAGAAGCTGAATACATGGTAGCTACTCATGCAAGAAAGGAAGCAGTATGGTTACAAAGATTGTGTTCAGGTATTGGGTTGGTACAAAAAGCAGTGAGATTAGATTGTGACAGTCAGAGTGCAATATTCCTGGCAAAGAACCCATCTTATCATTCGAAGACAAAGCATATTGATGTTTAGTATCACTTTGTGGAGACATGGTTGAGGAAAAGAAGGTGTTGCTGGAAAAGGTTGACACTTTGAAGAATGTTGTAGATTTATTGACAAAGTCTGTGAGCAAAAAAAAGTTCTCCTGGTGTAGAGTAACAATGGGCATTGCTACCCTGGATTTTTGACTATATAACCCTGTGGAACCCTGGATGCAAAGAAAAAAACAAGTGGGAGAATGTTGGGTATATGTTATATTCTTTGCATGTGTGTGTGAGGGTGTGTCAGGTTTGACAACTGCGTCTGGGCGATTTTTGCTATTTTTAGCGGTTTTCTAAATTAATCCCGGATTAAAGGATTAGGGTTTTGGTATCTATTGAATACCTAAAAACATTGTATGTATTGTATGGTGAATGGTGAAATTCGATATAATGAATATAAGAAAGGTTTTCCCTGTTTGAGGGTTTCCGATATAAATCTCTGTGTACTATGTGAATGAGCCATTGATTAATTTCTATTTTTCTTAAGAATCTATATGCATTGCTTTACTTCGCAGGTTTAAAACTTACAAGCATTTCATGTGTAAATTATCAATTATTCATTTGGTTAATGAGAATTCTTCCATTATTTCTCTTTTCTTTTATTTTCTCTGCAACTATGTATTTCAATTCCCAGCTAGATCTATTCTATGCAGGTTCAACACATTACAACAACAACCCATAAAGTGTTGGGGATGTGAAGGTGATCACATGTATAAAGGTTATCCTCACCTAGGAAATAAGATGAGGACCATGCATAGTATCAAGCAAGAGGAGACAATAGAGGACACAGACAAAAGCATGCCAAGGATCTATGAAACCTTGTACAATAGGCAAGCAAACTATCAATCCCACATGGTTGAAGTGGAAGGTAAGATTGATAATCAACCCATAGCTATTTTGATTGATTTTGGAGCTAGTCATAGCTATATAGATCCGAATCTAGTTGAAATATTTAAGTTGAAGAAATGTAAGAATGAAAAGTTTTGGTTAGTTCGACTAGCTACTGGAACCAAGAGAAGAATTAATGAGTTGGTTAAATAATTCCCTATAAACATGAATGGAGTTAACACTAAGGCATGTTTGAACATCATACCACTTGGGTCTTGTTGAGACCTAAGTCTGGACCCCTTCCCCTCCTGCCTCATTTTCCATATACCTTCTTGAAATCATTCCCCTTCTGGTTGGTTGAGTCAATTTCCTTCTCTACATGAATTGGTTTCTATCATTTTCTTTCTTGATTGAGTCTTTGCACATTTTGTTTCTATTTTTATTGAAGGATAATTACATGTCATGATTTGGTTCAGAATACTTTTCATTGTGCTTTTCATTGATTGATATCATAGTAGGTTGACCAAGCCTTTTTGTATGCACATGAAACACCCGTGAACAAAACGCAACAATTCAGAGTAGTCATTTTCTGGCCCTGATTGTAAAAACAGATAGGTTAAATTTTCAATGGAAAAGATTCAACAAATCGATTAGATCAATGGTTCTCTTAAATTCAGGGTTCCATAACGGCACGAGGTTTAATCACAGAGTTACACAAACTTCACTCTGTGAATTCGGTGCCGAAACGTCCGAGATCATCTTTGTCAAAAATTCCTGAATGCCGAAATGTCCAAGCTCATATTTATCAAAAAATACCGAACACCGAACCGCTGCATCACTTCACAAGATCAACCATATGGGATATATCCATGCTTAGCACTCAAAAACTCCCGAATGCTGAAACTTTGGAGCCACATAGAATTCATCTGTGGTGACATGTGGCATCCATCGGTCATCGACACGTGGCAGTCATTTCAGGCCATTTGGGTTACGTTATCCGCTCATTTCTGGTTGACACGTATCACTCTCTGTCATGTAGACACGTCAATCACAATGATGTCATGTTGACATGTCAGATCCAACAGAATATCACTATGGCATATTTCCATCCAGAACATACGCAATCTCTTGAATATCGGAGCCTCGAAGTTCCAAAATAATTAAATGATAAACATAGCTTAATACCGGGTTAATTAGTGATAAGCACTAGCTAATCACTTCAAGAGTTTGGCCCTCTGGGAGGTATCCAGACTTTGCATTCAAGAACTCTTGAATCCCGAAGAGCCGGAGACACGTGACATCCATCAGTTGAGACATGTGGCACTCTTCTATCATGACACATGGAAATCTCCTATCAGGACATGTGGCACTCATTTCAAGCATATTTGGGTCCGTCATATGTACTATTTCCAGTGACATGTGTCATCCTTCTTTCTGTGACATGTCAATGATATAACATCAGGCCACCATGTCACTCCGAGAGATTTTCCTCCGGGATATTTTGATCCAGATCAAATGCAGATTCCCAAAGTGTTAGAGCCCTGAAGTACCGGAGCCCTGAAGCCATTTTTTGTAGTATCATGTTGCCACGTCAGATTCAGGAGATCTTCCTCTAGGATATTTCCAAGCACATCATTCAGAAGCCCCCGAACCCTGAAGAGTTGGATTCCCAAAGTCCTTAAATGATGAAGGTTAAAGTAATCTTGGGTTAATTAGTGATAAATGTTGGTTTACAACTTCGGGGGTTCTGTCCTCCAGAGGATATGTATACTCAGTGCTTTGAAGCCCTCGAACACCAGATTTATGAAGTGGATCACCCACATTTATTGCACATTTTGAAATGTTTAAAAAGGGGCGCCAAAAAAGAACTGGGGAAACTACACGTCCATACTACAAAAAGAATATCAGAGACTCCAGAAAATGCCAGATGACTTGCTTCTTTACTCCATGGGATAAGTGTGGGAAAAACATTGCCAACATATTCAGTTATCTCCAATGGCCTAAAATAATGTGCATGCATGCCAGTGCTCAATACAAAACTCAGTCCTGTCACTCCTAGCCATATTCTGTCAAATCTCAATTCACTCCAGCATATGCATTGGTCTAGTTTATCGCTAGTAGTAGTTTCTAGTTGTTCAAAGTTCAACATTGTTTCGAATAAGTTAATAAGTGGTCTTTTATGTGTGATGAGAACCACTCTTTTTGGTTAAGTCAATATCGAAGTATACATTAATATACTTCAACATTGTTTTACTTAAGTTAATAAGTTGTTTTAAAACTGGTAGTGTAGAGTTGAGCCTCAGTCCTAGATGTATGAGAGCCTCTACAACTCTCATAAATATGTAGTTTTTGTATGTTTTGTGGGTTCAGTTTTTGGGAGAAGAAGATCAATACAACCACTGGTTGGACCCATTCTGCGCATGGATTAAATCTCTCTACCTGGTGAGGATACTATTGATGATAGTGTGTTTGTTTCCAAATGCGTATGTGTTTCTTATCTTGAATACAATTTTGATTTTTGCAAAGTACATTTCTTTTGCTCAATCTACTGTATAATGTTTCTTTATTAATATGCAACCTATGATAACAACTATGATTTGATGAATATTTATTTTTGTTGCAACTTGTGGGAATAACTATGCTTTTGGTACATGTTTAATGCTTGAAATGACGTTTTGGTACAAATTGTTCATTGAATGGTTTTTGATGGTTGTTTTCCTTGTTTCTTTTCTTCATTGTCTCACTTGTCTGTCCTTAGTGTGCCAGCAGCCAAGGAGGACCCTCATCCATGTCATTTAGCCAACCCAACCATGCTCGTGCCTTGGTAAACCAACCCTTTAGCTGACCAACAAATAAAACATCCAACCATTCCCAACTTGAGGTGGCCTAGATCTTCCCTTTAGAAGTTAGGTGCATAATTTAGGACCAACATCTTTTGGCTCCATTTCCAGGGAACAAAGTAACGAAATATCTTTCCTTGGGAGAACGACAAAAATCAGATCTGTTTTTTGATGGAGAAAAAAAACCAGACACACATAGTGACTACAATCTTTCACCTGACGACTCCACAATCAAAAGACTCCACTGAAGGATGAGCCCATACGATAGAAAATGAAAAGGTGGAAGGAAAGGAACAAGTACCAAACCAACAACTTTTTCAAGGAGCTCATATTTTTCTTCATCAGTTCATTCCTGTCTTTTCCTTTACATGTGAAAATAATTATCTTATGCTTTGTTTATTCAGATCATTATAAGCATACAAATGCATATTCCTCCTTGAGTAAATAATATGTGTCTTCTTCTTGTACTATCAACCTTGAGCTGATCTCATCATATGATTTTATTGGGAAGAACGAGGTCCATATCTTAATTCCTCTTGAAGTTGACCCATCTTGTAAACCCGTGAATAACAAAGATGATTTATCACCTCCTCAAGTCATTACTGCTCCATTTTGTGGCCATCTCCCTTATGTTAAATACAAGATAAGAGAAGTTTATAAACCTCTGAAATTGCCTTTTTCCCTCCATGACTACCCTCCCAATGTTTTAGATTACCTTCCCAGGGTCAATGGAGAAGATCATGTGACAACCGAGCAACACATGGTTTCCTTTGGATGGTTCACTGATCTTTTACAAATCATTCAAGAGGATGTGGTCATGAGAACCTTTTGCCAATATTTATATGGGGATGCTGGATTCTGGTTTAGAAATTTGAAAGTTGATTCTATTAGTTCATGGACTGATTTGCGTAATGTGTTTTTGAGGTATTGGGTGAGAATAAATCCTTTGAACAATACCTATCATATTTCTACGCCTTGATAAGGGAGTAAGACGAAACTGTTATTGTATTCAATAGAAGGTTTCATAATTTTAATCTTAATATGCCCATGGAAATTCAACCTATTGAAGTTGCTTCCATGGTGCAGTATACAATTGCACAACACCCTGATCTGGTTATTTTTCTTAGAGAGAGAAGGTCATCGTCATTGCACCATATGTTCACTGATGCAGAGTAGATTGAGGAAAACATTCGAGCTTGTGGAAGGCTCTTAAATCGAGTTTTGGGCGAAGATATGGAACAAGAACAAGTTTGTGAGCAACATAAATCATATTTGGATACAGAGGAATCCAAGGAAGGATATGGGCAACAGAAATATGATGTGGGTTTTCATTTGCTTCAACCTACTAATACACCACTTTCAAATTTTTATTCTTCCTCAGATCCCGAAGATTATAAATCAATTTTTTCTATTCTTGAAGATAAGTATATTGATGATTATCGAAAATATGGATTTAGATGTACAAGTGAACCTTTTCTTAGTTATGAGCAGAGGAATGAGTTTGTTAAGGATGGATTTCATGAAGTTTTTGTAGAGAGCGATGATCAATTTGTCAAACAACAATTTGCTTCCCCTCAACATCTGACTGTAAATATTGGAGATCAAATCACATTCTTGACTCATGATAACCTTCAGGATTATATGTGTTTAAATTTTGGTCAAGAAAATGTGAAGAAGCTACAAGAGCAGTTGAACATGTTTTCTTTCTCATCAAATGATGCCCTCACTACACTAGTTGTTTCTACTCCTGGCATAAATGGAAGTAACCGAGTGCCCTCTGATTTTTGTGACACCTTTGCTTTGAAATCTGCTGAAGACATTTCTGTACAAGACAATTATCAACAGTTGCAAGGTAAATTTTTTGCTCAAAACTTTTATGAAGACCAAGATGCTCATGATAGCATAACTGTAGATGTTGGCATCAATACTCTAGTTGCATTTGTCAATACCTCAAATGATTCTAGTTGTGATGATATTGCCACTCTAAACTTAAAAGTAGAAATCAATAGCGGAAGCAGATTGCAACATTCTCCCATTCCATTTTCAGGTCTAAAAAATGAGGATGTCAACATTTCTACTGGAGCATATTTTTCACAAGGAAAGTCTGTTCATCTTTAGCAGAAAGAACATGATTTTACTATCAATACAGAGGTAACTGTTCGTAATTTTTATGATCCTATAGCTACATACTTAGAGGACTTTATTAGTTTTAATCCTCTATCATGGTTTCTCTCCAAGTGTGGGGTTCATATTCAGAGTGAGTTGTCATTTCATTTTCAAATTTTTGTTTTCACAAAGCAGGTTCAAGAAATATGGTTAGTAAATCAATTCCTTGAATGGTTACTATGGAAATCTGCTTATAACTGAGTATTCGATTTCAATTGGTTAGAGTATGGGTGTGTTGAATAAGCTCATCATTCGAGCATTTATTTTTCAGTTTGTTTATACAATAGATTATCAATAAGACTCCATAGCCCAACAAAGGCACTGGGGTGTAACATTATATTAGTTAAGTTTGTGTGTGAATAAAGACTCCATATCCCAACAAAGGCACTGGGTTGTTAGTGATGTTGGTTTGATATTCTTTTCAAGGACAAGAGAAATTGCCACCATCTCTAAATATGGCTAGAAGAATGTTAAAGTTCGCAGACAGATAAAAATTTAGCAGAGGTGCTAAAGTAGTAGGGTCCCACCTGAGAGTTGCACGTGACAATAGAGCTTGACGTCAAGTCAAATCATCAAAGGAGAGTCACGAGGACCGTGGTTGGACTAATGAGAGACTCGATTGGTTCCAATAGACCAGGAGGTTTGAAGAATATGGCACAGATCATAGAATAAGTCAAGGCATTGGGGTGCAGTTATAGTGTGGATTCAAAGATAGACATGCCCGACAGACAAAAACAAATATAATTTACAGCAAGTGGGAGCGAGGTTCTGAAAGGTAAGGCACCTGATCTACTATACTTAGCACCTCATAGGGAAGTGCTATCCCCAGTTGGAGCCAATGTTGAGACCTAAGTCTGCACCCCTGCCCCTCCTGCCTCATTTTCCCTATACCTTCTTGAAAATAATTCCCCTTCTGGTTGGTTGAGTCAATTTCCCTCTCTAAATGACTTGGTTTCTATCATTTTCTTTCTTAATTGAGTCTTTTCACATTTTGTTTGTGTTTTTATTGAAGGATAATTACATTTCATGATTTGGTTCAAAATACTTTTCATCACGCTTTCCATTAATTGATCTCACAATAGGTTGAACAAGCCTTTTTGTATGCATAGGGAACACCTGTGAACAAAATAGAACAATTCAGAGCAGTCATTTTTGGGCCTGGATTGTAAAAACAAACAGGGTAAATTTTCAACGGTAAAGATCCAACAAACCAATTAGATCAATTGTTCTCATACATTTAGGGTTCCAGAAAGGTGAGATGTTTAATTGCAGAGTTACACAAACCTCACTTCACGACTTCGGTGCCGAAACGTCCGAGCTCATCTTTGTCGAAAACTCCTGAATTCTGAAACGTCCGAGCTCATCTTTGTCAAAAACTCTTGAATTCTGAACAACCACATCTCTTCGCAATATAATCCATTTGGGAGATCTCCACACTTAGCACTAAAAAAATCCTGAATGCCAAAACACCGGAGCCACGTAGCATTCATCCATGTGGCACATGACATCCATTGGTCGTTGACACATGGCACTCATTTCATGCCATTTGGATTATGTTATCTGCTCATTTTTGGGTGACACATATCACTCTCTATCATGCGGACATGTCAGCAATAGTGACGTCATGTTGACACGTCAGATCCGAAAGAATATCACTCTGGGATATTTCCATCCAGAATAGGCATAGTATCTTGAATACCGGAGCCCCGAAGTTCCAAAATAATTCAATGATAAACAAAGCTTAATCTTGGGTTAATTAGTGATAAGCACTGGCTAATCACTTCGCGAGTTTGGCCCTCCGGGAGGTATCCATACTGTACATTCAAGAACTCTCAAACCCCGAAGAGCCAGAGACACGTGGTGTCCATCAGTTGAGACACGCGACACTCTTCTATCATGATGCATGGCACTCTCCTATCATGACACTTGGCACTCATTTCAAGCACATTTGGGTCCGTCACATGTACTATTTCAAGTGACATGTGTCACCCTTATTTCTGTGACACATCAATGATATGATGTCAGGCCACCACGTCACTCTGGGAAATTGTCCTGTGACCCTAGGTTTTCCATACTTTGTGACCCTAGGGTTTACAAACTTTATGACCCTAGGGTTTCCATACTTTGTGACCCTAGGGTTTCCATACTTTGTGACCCTAGGTTATTTCTACTACGGGGTTCCTAGGGTTTCCATACTTTGTGACCATAGGGTTTCTATATTTAATGACCCTAGGTTATTGTTACTATGGGGTTCCTAGGGTTTCCATACTTTGTGACCCTAGGGTGTAACTTTAGATTAGTTAATTTTGTGTGTGAATAAAGACTCCATATCCAAATGAAGGCACTGGGGTGTTAGTGTTGCTGGTTTGATCTTATTTTTGAGGACATGAGAAATTGGAACCATCTCTAAATATGGCTAGAAGAATGTTAAAGTTGGCAGACAAATACAACTTTAGCAGGGGCACTAAAGTAGTAGGGTCCCACCTGAGAGATAGAAATGACAAAAAAGCTTGATGAAAAGTCAAATAATCAAAGGAGAGTCATGAGGACCATGCTTGCACTAATGAGAGACTCGGTTGGTGCCCAAAATAGGTCGACCAAGCTTTTGTATGCACAAGGAATGCCCATGAACAAAACACAACAATTCAGAGAAGACATTTTTGGGCCTAGATTGTAAAAACAGATAGGGTAAATTTTCAATGGTAAATATCCAACAGAACGATCAAATCAACGGTTCTCGTACATTAGGGGTTCTAGAAAGGCTCGAGATTTAGTTGAAAAATTACACAAACTTCACTCCACGACTTCGACGCTGAAACGTCTGAGCTCATTTTTGTCGAAAACTTCCAAATGCCGAAACATCCGAGCTCATCTTTGTCAAAAAATCTTGAATGTTGAACTGCCACATCGCTTTGCAAGATCAACCATTCGGGAGATCTCCACACTTAGCACTCAAAAACTACTGAATGCTGAAATGTCAAAGCCATGTAGCATTCATCCATTGTGACACATGGTATCCATCGGTTGCTAACAAGTGGCACTCATTTCATGACATTTGGGTTATGTTATCCGCTCATTTCTAGGTGACATGTATCACTCTCTTTCATGCAGACACATCAGGCACAGTGACATCATGTTGACACGTCAGTGCCGACATAATATCACTCTAGGAGATTTCCATCCAGAACAAGAACAGTCTCCTAAAGACCGGAGCCTCGAAGTTCTGAAATAATTTAATGATAAACACAACTTAATCTCGGGTTAATTAGTGATAAGAACTGGCTAATCACTTCACGAGTTTGGCCCTCCGGGAGGTATCCAAAATTTTCATTCAAGAACTCCTGAACCCCAAAGAGCCAAAGACACGTGGAGTCCATCAGTTGATATGTGTGACACTCTTCTATCATGATGTGTGGCACTCTCCTATCATGACACATGGCACTAATTTCAAGCATATCTAGGTCCGTCATCTGTACTATTTCAAGTGATACATGTCACTCCTCTTTCTGTGACATGTCAACGATATGACATCACACCACAACGTCACTCTGGGAAATTTTCCTCTAAGATATTTTGATCCAAATAAAATGAAGATTCCCGAAGTGTCGAAGCCTTGAAGTACCAGAGCCCTGAAGTACCAGAGCCCCGAAGTCATTGTTTGTAGTATTAGGCCACCATGTTAGATTTAGGAGATCGTCCTCCGAGAGATTTCCAAGAAAAAAATTCAGAACCTCCTGAACCCTGAAGAGCTGGAGTCCCAAAGTCCTTAAATGATGAAGGTTAAAGTAATCTCAGGTTAATTATTGATAATTGTTGGTTAACAACTTCGGGGGTTGTGTCCTCCAGAGGATATGTATACTCTGCGCTCCGAAGCCCTCGAATGAAGTATTTTTGAAGTGGCTCATCCACATTTATTTCACATCTTGAAATGTTTAAAAAGGGGCACAAAACTAGATCTGGGGAAACTACACATCCATACCGCATAAATAATATTAGAGTCTCCGAAATACACTAGATGACTTGCTTCTTTCCTCTAGGGGATAAGTGGGGGAAAACACTGCCAACATATTCAGTTATCTACAATGGCCTCAAACAACGTGCATGCATGCCAGTGCTCAATGCAAAACTCATTTTTGTCACTTCTGTCCATCTTCTATCAAATCTTAGTTTACTCGAGCATATGCATCAAGTCTATTTTATTGTTAGTAGCAGTTTCTAGTTGTTCAAAGTTCAAGACTGTTTCGATTAAGTTAATAAGTGGTATTTTATGTGTGATGAGAACCACTCTTTTTGATTAAGTCAAGCTCGAAGTATACATTAATATACTCCAACTGTGTTTTAGTTAAGTTAATAAGTTTTTTTACAAGTGGTAGTGTAGAGTTGAGCCTCAGTCCTAGATGGATGAGAGCCTCTGCAACTCTGATAAATATGTAGTTTTTTTATGTTTTGAGGGTTCAAGTTTTGGGAGAAGAATATCAATACAAAAACTGGTTGGACCCATTCTACTCATGGATTAAATCTCTCTACATGGTGAATATACTATTGATGATAGTGTGTTTGTGTCCAAATTCGTATGTGTTTCTTATCTTGAGTACAATTTTTATTTGTGCGAAGTACATTTCTTTTCCTTCAACTATAGTATAACTTGTATTTATTAATATGCAACCCGTGATAAAAACTATGATTTTATGAAGATTTGTTTTTGTTGCAACCTGTGGGAATAAATTTGTTTTTGGTAGATGTTTAATGCTTGAAATGAAATTTTAAGACTTACACTTCTGGCAACAAATTGTTCATTGAATGGTTTTTGATCGTTGTTTTCCTTATTTCTTATCTTTATTGTCTTGTCTGTCCTTAGTGTGCTACCAACCAAGGAGGACGCTCGTCCATGTCATTTGGCCAAACCAACCATGCTCGTGTCTTGGTAAACCAACCCTTTAGCTAACCCACAAATAAAAAAACCAACCATTCCCAACTTGAGGTGGCCTAGCTCTACCCTTTAGCAGTCAGATGCAGACTTTAGGGCCAATAGGTCTTATGACTGCTTGATTTGTATGGATTGGCTAGGAAAGCACCGTGTTGTTTTATATTGTTATAACAAGGTTTTCACATGTATTTATGAGGAAGGGAATTCAAGGAAAATGCAAGGTATTCCAAGGCATATATCGGTCTGGGAGATTTCAACATTCCAGTTGAAAATAATTTTTAGAAAATGGTGCCAAATATATGCATCCCATATGGAAGAGAAAATGAAAGATAAAGAGCCAAGTCTTGAATATTATCCAGTCCTGGAGGATTTTTGAAGATGTATTTGAGTAGCTACTAGGATTTCCACCAAAGAGGGATACACATTTCTCTATTTATTTAATTCTTGGAGTTTCCCAAGTATCTAAGACTCCCTACAGATGAGTACTCTGGAGCTAAAAGAGTTGCAAATGCATCTAGAGGAATTGTTAAAGAAATGGTACATACACCCGAGTGTTTCCCCTTCGAGTGCCCTGATTCTTTTTGTTAAGAAAAAAGATGTAACATTGAGGCTATGTATTGATTTCAGACAATTGAACAAGGCTACATTCAAGAATAAATACCCTTTGCCAAGGATTGATGATCTTTTTGATCACCTGGAAGGAGAAAACATATTCTCCAAAATTTACTTGAGGTTAGGCTATCATCAAGTGAGAATCAGAAAAGAAGACACTAGCAAAACAACTTTTAGGACAAGGTATGGACACTATGAATTTGTGGTGGTGCCTTTCAAATTGACAAATGTAATGGCTACATTTATGTGTTTGATGAATGGGGTGTTCATAGATTTCCTGGACAAGTTTTTCATTGTATTCTTTGATGATATTCTCATCTATTACAAGACATAGGAGGAGCATGAGAAACATTTGAGGATGGTGCTACAAGTGTTAAGAGAGCACCAATTGTATGCCAAATTGAGTAAATGCACTTTTTATAAAAAACAAATCCATTATTTGGGTCACATTGTTTTAAAAGATGGCATAGTAGTGGATTCGAAAAAGATTGAAGCAATTAAGAGTTGGCTAGCGCCAATAAACATTTTTAGAATTTAGATCATTTATGGGTCTAGCTGGTTATTATAGGATATTCGTTGCAAGATTCTCCAAAATTCCACACCTAATAACATCCTTGCAAAATAAAGGGGTAAAGTTTGACTGTAGTGCGAAGTGTGAAGAAAGTTTTCAACGCTTAAAGGCATTATTAACCAGTGAACCTATTTTAAAAGTTGTAGACCCAGATGAGGATTTTTTTGTGTTCACATATGCATGCAAGGAAGGGCTCAGTGGAGTCCTTATGAAAAATGGACGTGTAATTTGTTATGAGTCTAGAAAATTGAAGGACCATGAAATAAATTATGCCACACATGACTTAGAGTTGGCAGCAATAGTACATGCCTTAATAATGTGGAGGCATTACCTTATGGGTAGAAAATTTGAATTGAGGACAAACCACAATGGTCTGAAATATTTGTTTGAACAACCAACACTAAATGCTAGACAAACTCGATGGCTATAATTTCTCAGTGAAAACAACTTTGACATAAAGAACATAAAAGGAAAGGAGAACAAGGTAGCTGATTCACTTAGCAGAAGGGTGCATAAAATGCATGCTACAACCATTAGTATGTACATGATAGATCTAAAAGACTTAAATCTAGAGGATGTAACAATAGATCAATATTATGTGCAAGTTAAAGAAATCTTACAACATAATGATATACAACATAAATATACAAATTACAAGCTAGAAGAGGATATAATCCTCTTATTTCGGAACAAAGTTTATGTTTCCAATTCTCAGGAATTGAGAAATTTTTCTAAAGGAGATGCATAATGTACCATACATTGGACACCGATGATACCAAAAAACTATTACAACTATAAGAGGCCAATATTTTTTGCTTGGTATGAAGAAATATGTCACAGATTATTTGGCCAGATGCATGGAATGTCAAAAGGTAAAGGTGGAGGATAGACACCCAACGAGATTGCTGTAGTCACTGCCCATTCCTGGTTGGAAATGGGAAGTTGTTACTATATATTTCATTATCAAATTTCTAGGACAACAAGGCAACATAATTCCATCATAGTAGTGGTGGAAAAGTTTAGAAAGGCTACACATTTCATTCAAGTGAAAGTAACTCATAAGGCACCCAACATTGCATAAATTTACACGAGAGAAATCGCTAGGCTACATGGTGTGCCTAAGACAATAGTGTCAGATCAAGATCCCAAGTTCACTTACAATTTTTGGATGGGGTTGTTTAAAGGATTTGGGACTAATTTGAATTTCAGTACAACATATCACCCAAAGTTAGATGGGTAGACATAAAGGATTAATCGGATAATTGAATATTTTTTGAGAATGTATGTAATGGACAAGCCTTCTAGGTGGGAGAATTATATCCATTTAGTTGAGTTTGCATAGAATAATGGGTATAAAGAATCATTAAATATGATATTGTTTGAATCACTATATGGCAGAAAATTCAACACACTAGTAAGCTGGGATAATCCAATAGATAGAGCCATGATTGGGCCTGAATTGTTAAAGGAAATGGAAGAACAAATGGTAAAGATCATGCATGATTTAAAAGTTGTGCAAGATTGACAGAATATCTATGCCGATAAAAAGAGAACAAATAGAGAATTCAAAGTGGGAGAACATGTGTTTTTAAAGGTTAAAGCCAAGAGAAGCTCGTTGAAATGGGGAAGTTTCCCAAAGTTGGCAGTGAGATATTGTGGGCCTTTTGAGATCTTAGAAAATATAGGTTTAGTTGCATACATTATAGCATTACCTGCATCCATGATGTGTATTTATTAAAAAAATATGTACATAATCCTATTCATGTGATTGATTGGAGTGTGAAACCGAACGAACAAGAAGGGGATTTTTGGGTGGAACCAATGCACATATTGGACGAGAAAGTCAAAGTGCTCAAGAACAAATCCATTGGCTTGGTAAAGGTTCAATGGAATTTCTGTGGTCCTGAAGATGTTATATGGGAGCACGAGGAATACATGCGAGAGGCATACTTTCAAATTTTTGCAAATTTAGAAGAAAACTGAATGTACATTTGTACATAAGTGAACGAAGACTCCATTTTGGCAGCAAAGGTTCTTGGAGCCACAACTTTTAGATTTCCTATCCAACCAATGTGTGGTTGAGGGGAAAAGGGAATTGCTTGTTGGAAATTGCTACATGAGTCCTTAAATTGCGGATTTATCAAGTATTCTGATGTAATGTTTATCTCTCTCTCTCTCTCTCTCTCTCTATGTGTGTGTGTGTGTGTGTAAACTATATGGTTATGTGCACTGAGGACAATGTAGTTTGTAGGGGGATGGGAATGTAACATCCCCATTTTCTAACCCCAAACTAGCTATGAATAGTGTAATTTTGATGTATGGCCAAGAGCCAAAGAAATATAATATGTAAATGATGTAAATTGAATATAATGAATAAAATGTATCACCAATTGTAGATGGACACAAATAGAGAATTGGGGGATAAGTATCCACAAGAGAGGGAAGGGTTTCAAGGGGGAGAGTTACCCATGCCTATTATACCAAAACCCATTTCCTATTTTCTTTCTAAATTATCCTTACCAAGAACCTTCCATCAGCTATTGAGTGTTCTAAAGCCCAATCATTGAATTTATGTAAGAGCGTTTGCGTGAGAGTCACTTCCCATAGTTATTGAGAGCATGGGGCTTGAGTAAAATAAGCTTGGGGAAGAGTGCAAGTCAAGCAAGCAATATAAAGAAGAAAAATTCATGTGGGTAGGAGACTAGAATAATGCATTCACGTTTTTGCATGGAGAGCAGTTTTTTTTACATGGAGTTTTCTGGCCAGCAATAGAGTTCTAAGTGCTGAATCTTAAAGGTAGTAGTTGTAGGAATGTTTGGATGATTTTTGGAGCTATAAGCTCGTGGAAAAATAGGCTACATGCCTCAAAGTGAAGAGCTCTTCGAAATTTTTCAAGGAAGCATAGGTTTTGGTTGTTGGGTGAATTTGGGTTGCAATAGTAGAATTACTGAAGTCGCAACAAGTAGAATTCCTATCCAACATGTTGATGCAACCCCACTCCCCTCTTGGGGTTCTGCGACCTCCTGGTCTAGGATTTTTCTAATTTTTGAGTTGAATTGACTATTTGGGCTCCTGATTGAACCCAAATCAATTATACATAGGCCCCTTTTCCTTCTCTGTGTAGGTTCTGTCAGACCCGCGAGCTATTCCTGTGCACTTCCAAAACACTAAGGTTTAGGCGCTAGCTCCTTCTACGATTAGCCCCTTATTCATATGGCCCCGGGCTATGTCCTTGCACAAATGCATGATTATGGGCATAGGAAAGAGTGGTTTTAGACCAACACACTTTTCGCCTCGCAATTCACCTCCAAATGCCACGTATCCCTTTGTTAAAACCGTGGTTGAAATTGCGGTCCGCTCAAGGAGAATTAACGTTCGAGCATGTCCTAGCCTCGTAATCCTTCCCTTCCATCGATCTCTTGCTTTCAGAGATGATCTGTGATCAAAGGTTGGTATCAAATCCCATTTCCTACCTTCTTCTTCCTCCTTCCATGCACGATCCCAGATCTCCACGATTTGTCGACACATAGCTCCTTTCCAAATCAACGGCTGTGGCTGATTCCAGATTTTCGGCCTTCAGAAGTTTTGACTCTCAAACTTTTGCTTCCTTCGTATGGAAATATTTTTGTAGTGGAAGATCTGCTGCCACCTGTCTCCCTGAATCTACAGACAGGATCCTCTCCGCGAGTCCATCCTTTGGGACTTTCAATTCTCAAATTCCCGTTCCTTTTGGAGAGATTTCTCCAAAATGGCAAATCGTCTTCCACGCGTCCTCCTAAATTTTAGACTCTTCTCTCACTTCAGGACTTTGGCCTCCTCAACCAGGTCGAGGGTCTTTCTGCTCCCTCCTCGATCAACAACCAAGATCTTCTCTGGGTCTTCAGACCTTTTCCTCCTCCACTTTCCTCCAGAGATCTAGATCTGGTGCCACGTGTCCAACTTCACATCGATGACCCTTTTTGTTTCCGGGACTTCGACCTTTGGTATTCTCAAATCTCAACAAACAAAAACCTCCGTAGTGAATCCTTTCGGAGTGTTGGATCCTCTGACACTTGTCCTCCCTGATCCAATGGTTATCCAACAAAATGAATCTCCATCCTCCACGTGTCCCCTCATAGATCAATGATCAACATTTCTCCTTTGGGATCAATGACCTTGAATGATTCGGGCTTCATTGCTTCAGAACTTTCCAAAATTCAACTTCTCAAAAAAACCCCATAGTACAATCCTACGAAATTCACAATCAGGTGACTCCTGTCCAAACCAGATCAATGGCTATCGTCTGCTTCAGTTTTTCAGGCTTTGACATTTTCAAACCCTTCTCCTTTGCATTCTCCCGAAGTGGTTTCACCCGGAGTTCATGATCTTTCGCCACATGTCCTTTTTGGATCTAACGGTCCAGATTATCTTCGGCCCTTAGATCTTTAGCTATTCGGGGTTCATATGTTTCAACATTCCATCCTTGTCTTTGTCTTGATCTCATGACTTTCCAATGCATGTCCCTCCAAATCTGACAGTTCAGATTCCCTCCAGTTCTTCGACTCTTTGGGCTTCGGAAGTTTCAAACTTCTGTGCGCGCGTTACTCTCGGAGTGTTTCCATCCGAAATTTATGGATTTCCGCCACGCGTCCTCCTAGATTATGGATGGTCCCAAATGAATTTAGGACTTTGGTACTTTTAGCAAGTCCACCCTCCTGCGTGTACACAACTTTAAGGTTCGTACACTTCTGTCTGGATCCAACAATTGTTGATCCTCTGCGCTCAGATCCAACGGGTGAGATCTGTTCCTATCCTATTCGCTTCCTCTGTTCGCTGGACATAGATCTAATAGTCTAGGATCCCTTCCACAACCAATCAAACGGTTGTTGTTGCTCCTCCTCCTGAGCTTTTGACTTCTTCTGCCTCGGAAGAGTTTTTTCAGTGTTCAAAGGTTTCGACCTCTGAACTTCCTACTGCAAACCTGACTACTCTGGGTCTCGCTTGTGCTTCTAAAAGCATTATCTATTCTGAGCTTTAGGATTTAGAATAAGTCCATCACCCACGCACTCCTTATGTTATCCCTTCTGAGCTTGATCTCCTCAAATATTTCAATCTCCCATGCACTCCTTGCATTTCTGGGATTTCGTTAAACTTATATCCGAAGGATTTCTTGAAAAGAAATTCTTCTCGCCCTCCTGGTGTTCTCCTTGCTTGATGCACACCTTGCAGAGCTTCTCCTTACATAATGTTCAGTAACTTTTTCTTTTTATGAACTCAACACAAATTTATTTCTGTGCACTCCTTACACTTTTGTTGATGAAGGTTCAACAATATCTCTTCTAAGCTTTTCGGAGGTTAACTCACCTTTGTAAACTTACTCCTTGCGGACAACTGTGCACTCTTATCACTCAAAAACTCAAAGAAGAGAAACAATTGAAACTTATTCAATACTTCACTAGTTTATGCATTCAAACTATGAAATACATAAAAACATCATAATGAACGCAAATACATAAACAAACTGTATGCAGGAAAAACTACTTTTCTATTATCTCTGTGTGTCTATATAGATATTTGCAAAAACTGGACTTCAATGGAGTCCTAGTTCTCTCAAGTTCTCCTAATCTAACTCTATCCTGAGTTTTTCTTCTAATACCTCTCTACAAAGATCTCTCTCCTCTTTTCAAAAGAGGGCTCTACGAGCTTATCCTCCTCACCGCCTTAGTGTCATTATTGTCTCAGTTAAGACACCATACTCCTACGACTTCATTACATAAATGAAAAGTCCATATCTGACTCATACCAATACCTACGTACAATCAACCATTTAAGGTGACTTTTTCCATTACCTATACAAAGGTATGGCTTGGAATTTATTAGCCTTACAACACAGATCCCTATAGGACCAGATTTCAATTTTAAAAATGGGAGGGTCAATGCCTCTCCTTCTATGAAATGTGCGCTGATGTGCTGGAATGCTGGTGCATTGCTGAGGTGGAGCGATGCTCCTGCATCATACTCCACTTCTAGGAAAATCCTGAGCTCCTGCTCATGAGCTCCTCTTCTCCAGTGTTGAAATCCTCCTGGATCCCAAACTTTCCCTTGGAGCTGTCATGTTGATCCTCTCCAGCTATGTTGTTGTTGTTGCTACTACTTCTTCTATTTCTTCCCTGCTGCTATGATAGTCTCTCTTCTATTCAATTTCCCTTTGCTGACTTCTTTTTTTGACCTCAACATCAACTTCTTGATCTCCTCTATCACCCTGTCTAGCTTCTCCAATGGCTGGATCTTCTTATGCAATATTCTCTGCTACAACTCTTCCTTATCCGTGGGTAGATCATCGTGACCCCCCATATCGTTTTCTTCTTATTTTGTGGAATTATATTGCCACCCTGCTGTAGGCTCTAGTTTTGCAGTCTCATCACTGACCCGTTGCTCAGCTCCCTTATCTGATAGATTAGCTTCTATCAGCTCCTCTTGTGATGGAATATATCTAACTCCCTCCAGCTGTTCCTCTGGATGGTATGTTCCTCCATCTGCTTCCAACTTAGCCTGTTGGATGTGAAATATTTTCACCATCACTCTTCTTTATAGGGATTCCAATTCTTCATACAGAACAACAAAATCCATGCTTTCTACTTCCTCTTCTGCTCCAGGCTTCAGTGCTGCAGTCATCTTCTATTTAGCCTCCTGGCTAAAATTTTTGAGCCATTCTTTTGAATGATCATCTCCTTCTGTTGGGGTAGACATCAGTGTCTACTCCATTTCTTCCTCTTTGACAGTTTTCGATGTCTTTCCTTCCTCTTCTGCTGGACTTCCATCATGTGCAATGGCCTCTACTTGATTGTTTGGTAGGAATGTATTGATCCCTACAATAATTAGAATGATCCTATGATCCTCTTCTTTGATGGTGAAAGTATTTAACTTCTCATCATCTTCATTCATATGGTCTGCAAACCCACATGAATCTTCACCTATCAGCACTCCTTGCTGATGTGAACTCACTTCTGAGATCCTGAGACTTTCTGACAGTCTCACCTTCCTTCCCTTGCCCATATGGCAGTTTGGGACTTCTCTTCTTCCCACCTGGAATTCTACGAGATCAACCAATCCCATCTCATTGCCCACTTGGAAATTTAAACTTTCATCACTTCTCCCCTGGCAATATATGAAATCTTCCACTGATCTCATTCTATTTCCTACCAGGAAACTTGAAAGTCCATTTCTTCCCACCTGGAAGATTATGAGATCTTCATTTGATCTCACCTCCTCCTCATCACTGAGGTGTCTCCCAATTTCTAGTTCACATATGTGAATCTGTTCTTCCTCTGTGTCACTGAGTTTTTCTAATTCCCTCAGCCATCTTCTCAAATATTGTTGCTTCTTTCTAGCCAAAAACTTTTGAACATGCCATTTTTCCTTCCTGTTCACAAGAAATTTGTACCTCCAGTGTACCTTTGCCTCCTGCTGCATCCTCAATGCTAGCTATTCCATCCTTTTTCTTATCTCATTGAGCTTCAGATCCATCTCTGGATTGCATTTATGCTTGCGACCTTCTCTTCGACCATGCTCATGGCCTTCAATAGCCATTTCCACCTTCTACCTGCCCTCCTGGAAAGATTATGGTTCACTCTACATCTAAGAGCATGTACATCTTCTCTTATAGCTCACCTGGCTGTTAAAATTTTTGTTGCTGCGCGCGTGCAACAACCTTCTCACAGAGCATCAATACCCTTCTTCCGTCACCTGCTGTCTATAGGAAAAATTTAACTTCTGATACCACTTGATGTTATCAGATTATGTCCTTTTACTGTTTCCCTCTTGTCTATTGTTTGTAAATAAAATTCAGCCTTCTCCTCTTTCTCTTTTGCCTAAAATATACAGACGAAAATCGGCTCTGATACCACCTGATACAACCCCCCTCCCGTCCTAGGGTTCTGCGACCTCCCGGTCTAGGATCTTTCTAATTTCTGAGTCAAATTGATTCTTCAAACTCCTGATTGAACCCAAATAAATTATACACATGCCCCTTTTCCTTCTGTGTGAATGTCCTATAAAACCCGTGAGCTATTCCTGTGCACTTCCAAAACACTAAGGTTCGGGTGCTAGCACCTTCTATGATTAGCCCCTTATTCATATGGCCCCGGGTTGTGTCCTTGCGAAAACGTGTGATTACAGGCGCAGACACGAGTGGTTTTAGACCAACCCACTTTTTGCCCCACAATTCACCTCCAGCTGCCATGTATCCCTTTGTTAAAACCGTGGTTGAAATTGTGGCCCGCTAAAGGAGAATTAATGTCTGAGCATGTCCTGGCCCCACAATCCTTCCCGTCCGTCGATCTCTCTCTTTCGGTGATGATCCGTGATCAATGACTACTATCAAATCCCCTTTCCTGCCTTCTTCTTTCTCCTTCCACGCGCGATCTTAGATCTCCATGATCTGTCGACACATAGATCCCTTCCAAATCAATGGCTGTGGCTGATTCCGGATTTCAAGTCTTCGGGAGTTTTGACTCTCAAACTTTCGCTTCCTTCGTATGGAAATATTCCGGAGTGGAAGATCTGCTGCCACCTGTCTCCCTAAATATACAGCCAGGATCCCCTCCGCGATTCTGGCCTTCAAGACTTTCAATTCTCAAATTCTCGTTCCTTCCGGAGAGATTTATCCGAAATGGCAGATTGTCTGCCACACATCCTCCTAAATCGACGGCTCTACTCTCGCTTCGGGACTTTGGCCTCCTCAACTAGGTCGACAATCCTTCCGCTCCCTCCTCGATCACCAATCGAGATCTTCTCCAGGTCTTCAGACCTTTTCATCCTTCTCTTTCCTCTGAAGATCTAGATCTGGTGTTGTGTGTTCACCTTCACATCGACGACCCTCGTCGTTTCTGGAGCTTCAGCCTTCAAGATTCTCAAATCTCAACAAACACAAACCTCTGGAGTGAATCCTTCTGGAGTGTCAGATCCTCTGACACCTGTCCTCCCTGATCTAGTGGTTATCCAATGGAAAGAATCTCCATCCTCCACGTGTCTCCTCGTATATCAATGATCCACATTTCTCCTTTGGGATCAATGACCCTGAATGCTTCGGGCTTTGGTGCTTCAAAAATTTCCGAAATTCAACTTCTCAAAAAAACCTCAGAGTATGATCCTCCAAAATTCACAATCAAGTGACACCTGTCCAACCTAGATCAATCAATATCGTTCGCTTTGACTGTTTGGGCCTCGACATTTTCAAACCCTTCTCCTTCACGTTCTCCCGGAATGATTTCACCTGGAGTTCATGATCTTTCGCCACGTGTTCTTTTTGGATCTGACGGTCCAGATTCTCTTCGGCGTTCATCTCTTCGGCTATTTGGGGTTCATATGTTTCAACATTCCATCCTCGTCTTTCTCTTGACCTCACAATTTACCAATGCGTGTCCCTCCGAATATGATGATTCATATTCCCTCTGGTTCTTTGGCTCTTCGTCTCTTCGGGCTTTAGAAATTTCAAACTTTTGTGCACGCGTTCCTCCCGGAGTGTTTCCACCCGCAATTGATGGATTTCCACCATGCGTCCTTCAAGATGATGGATGGTCCCAAATGACTTTGAGACTTTGGGACTTTTAGCAAGTCCACCCTCCTACGTGTACACAACGTTAAGGCTTGTGCACTTCCGTCTGGATCCAATGATTATTGATCCTCTGTGCTCAGATCCAATGGGTGAGATCTGTTTCTTTCCTCTGCACTTCCTTTGTTCACTAGACGTATATCTAACGGTCCAGGCTCCCTTCCACAACCAATCAGATGGTTTCTTTCACTCCTCCTCCTGAGATTTTGACTTCTTCCGCCTTGGAAGATTTTTGTCAGTGTTCAAAGGTTTCGGCCTTTGAAATTCCTCCTGCGAACCCGACTACTCTAGGTATCGCTTGTGCTTCTAGAAGAATTATCTATTCTGAGATTTAGGACTTTGAATAAGTCCTTCACCCACACACTCCTTGCGTTATCCATTCTGAGCTTGATCTCCTCAAATATTTCATTCTCCCATGCACTCCTTGCATTTCTGGGATTTCGTCAAACTTAGATCCAAAGGATTTCTTGAAAATAAATTCTTCTCGCCCTCCTGGCATTCTCCTTGCTCGATGCACACCTTGCAGGGCTTCTCCTTATAGAGTTTTTAGTAACTCTATATTTTTACGAACTCAACACAGAGTTATTTCTGTGTACTCCTTACACTTCTGCTGATGAAGGTTCAACAATATATCTTCTGAGCTTTTCAGAGGTTAACTTACCTCTGTCAACTTACTGCTTGTGGACAAATGTGCACTCTTAGCACTCAAAAAATCAAAGAAGAGAAACAATTGAAACTTGTTCAATACTTCACCAGTCTATGCATTCAAACTATGAAATACATAAAAACATAATAATGAACGCAAATACATAAACACATTGTATGTAAGAAAAACTGCTTTTCTATTATCTCTGTGTGTCTATACATATGTTTACAAAAACTGGACTTCAATGGAGTCCCAGTTCTCTCAAGTTCTCCTAATCTAACTCTATCCTGAGTTTTTCTTCTAACACCTCTCTACAAAGATATCTCTCCTGTTTTCAAAAGAGGGCTCTATGAGCTTATCCTCCTCACCGCCTTAATGTCATTATTGTCTCAGTTAAGACAACATACTCCTACGACTTCATTACATAAATGAAAGTCTAGATTTGAATTAGACCAAGACCTGCTTACAGTCAACCATTTAAGGCGACTCTCTCCACTACCTGTACAAAGGTATGGCTTGGAATTTATCATCCTTACAACAAAAATCCCTATAGAATCATATTTTAAATTTGAAAATGGGAGGGTCAATGCCTCTCCTTCTCTGAAATGCGTGCTGATGTGCTAGAATGTTGGCGCGTTGCTGAGGTGGAGCGATGCTCCTGCATCACATGTGATGGAAGCCCTAGAGGGGAGTGGAAAGACTTGAGGGATTATGAGTAGTGAAGGGGGATTCCATCCCTTGGGTTGTGCAGGTTGAGGGGAAGAAAACTAGTGGACTGGAATCAACTATGAGTTTTGACCGTTGAGAGGGGAACTTTAGCCAACCTTAGGGACGATCATCTCTTATGGATTCATAACTCTAGCTTGGGGGTGGCTTGATGTTGAGATAAGGAAAATAAATCCTACGGTTGGGAGGAACATCCTTCCTATGCAACGGGTTGCATATATTTAATATAAGTGTTCTTAGTTGATGTGTTAATTCTTGTTAAATGCTGAAATGGTTTCTTTGTAAACTAATCTAAGTTATCTTGGTTAAATGCTACTTGTTGTGAGTAGAATTGATGCATAAAAATCTATATTTTGCGATAGAATGATATCTATACATATTTGTTATTGTGCACATATAGAGTTGTTGTATTTACGTTTTTATTTAGTATGTACAACTGAATGAGTTGTAATGCCATGTTGTGTTCTATTTTCTCTTTTTAAATTGATATTAGAAAATTTTAATTGGGTCATTTTAGCAAGTGACGTGACCTAGTTGGGGGATAGGTACATTACAGAGTGGCATCGAAGATTAAGTTCAACACTGGACCCGTATGGGAAAAAATATAGTGCAAATTTGAGTAAATTCACAATTATAGACTTTGGTCTATGCAAAGTGGGAAAAATGGTGGAGAACTGTAGTGAAAATTCCCAAATTCGTGGGGAAATTGGAGATTTATATGCCTTAGAAATGTCTAATATGTTGTAATGGCATCAAATAAATATATCACAAAGTTAAATTCATCCTACAAGGTTGAATTTTGCATTTCAATGGAGGCGTACAGAGCTAGAAGAGTTTAATGAATCGACGACCAAGATCGCTTCTGATCTCCCAATCGACGACCTATATTCGTTTAAATAATTTTTTTTTTTTAATATTTCAAAGTTTTGTAAGGTTTCCATATCGATGACTGAGATCAAATTTCAACAATTGGGAAAACAAGAAAAACAATGGTCCAAATTTGTGAGGGAATTTGGCCAAAAATTCTAAGTGTCGAAGTTCACCAACAGAACTTGTCGATGACCGATGACCAGGTCGGCTATTTTGACGAAGAAGTTGAGTTTGGCCAAAAGAGGTCTCCAATCATCGACGATCGAAGGTCAGGGATTGACATATTTTGGAAAAAGTTTCATGTGCCCAAAATAAATCTTTGACAACCGATGGCCAAGAATCAATAGAGTTGGGTAAAGTTGATACAAACAACAACCGAGATCATTCTTGACGGTAGATCGACGGTATAGATTCATCTGAGTTTGATCAACATTTCTAAGTGTTGGAGTTCGCTGAAGGAAATCACAGATGGCTGATAGGATGATGGTCGGGTCTCGACCGGATTTGACAAAGTTTTTTCCTTATCCAATGAATATTGCCAATGGCTGATGGTTGGGTGTCGACTAGAATTGACGAGGTGTTTGGGTCGTCCAAGAGAAAAGGCCAATGATTGATGGAGGAAAGAGGGTGATGATGTGTCATGCCACATAAGAACCCATCTATCATGCCACATCAACTAGATTAACATCTTAGGATGACATGTCATGCCACGTCAACATTCACGTGTCATACCATGTCGGCCCAGAAGTGGCAAACAGTTGGGTTGGATGAATTGAGGAAGTGTTTTAGGTCAACCAATAGGAATGACCGATGAAGGATGGGAATATGGTCGGGCGTCGGTCAAATTTCTGAAGAGTTTCACTTTCCAAGGATGATCATCGACGGTCTACCACGGATTGTCGGTTAGACCAATTTCATGTTATGTTGCAAATCAATCTTCAAGGGAATGGGCTGATGGATGATGGTCAGGTTGAAAGGATGGGGAAAAGTGTTGCACGTGCACAAAATAATTATCCGATCACTAATGAATGACAGAGTTATATCAACAACCCATATTTCTCATGATTTTATATCAATGACTCAGATTTAAAGGGTTTTTATAACAAAAAAATAGTCAATTTGATGTGAAATTTTGTGGATTTTGAAGGCCATTAACTTGCAGGCCGTTTTTGAGACCCTAATAAACATTTTTTATCAATAAAAAACCATGATAACACTACATACCAAGGTACACTCTGTATTTGCAACTCAAATAGAAGAAATCGAAGAGAGCTATCCAATGAGCTATCATGAGCACAAAATGAATCTCATATGAGAAAGTTACAACCAAAACAATTAAGGCAAAATTTTAACACTAATTTACTTCGAGAAGGCATAACTCCTTGCTCAAAATTTTGTTTGGGGAACATGAGAAGTCTATGGAAATATTATGATCCATAGAATCCAACGATGGAGCCTGATTTGGGTTATGGGTACCTGAAAATGCACCGGAAGAGAAATAAGGAACTTGTAGCATACATCGATAAATTAGTAAAAACAGTCCTAACTTCTTTGGACCATAACTTTCAGCTCATAGCTCAGAATTGAGAAAACAAATAGTCGTTGGAAAGGTATTGAGGAGGAGGAGAAATATAACCACTCAAAAATTTGAATTGAGTGTGTTGTTCCAGAGTCTGTACTTAAGGCTTAGAAGTACAGTGTCTAGGCATCCGAAAGGGAGTAAAGGGTGGAGAAGAGAGAAACGTCAACCTTCGGCAAAGGAAACTAGGGAAGATTTCTATGTTGGCGTTGTCTAGCTTCCAACTATTCCTGGATGGTTATATCCTATTCAATCGCTGCCCATGAATGTTTGAGTTCAACCTGGGTAGTAGCTCTTTTAAGAATAGTATCGAAAAGGTTTAAGGCAATGTGCGTTTGATTTGATAATCCGGGTTCGATATTGGGCTGTGTTGGTACAGGGACAGTCATGGAGGAACAATGAAATAAGAAAAAATTCATAGGGAAATTAAGTGCTATCTCAATTCGGTAGTATAAAAGAGAATTTATGGTTTCGGAAATAAAACGGGGTGCAAATCAAAGGCTCTTTCCCATAACTGAGTTATATCTTAATAAAATGTATAAGGTGGGAGAAAAACATTTAGCTGTCTATGATGTAAGGCTCCTATCAAGGGAGAATCTCACGTATAAACAGGAAAGGAAAACTGTAAGGAAAAAATCCAATGTAGCATAAAATATATATATAGAATTATGAAAGTGTTGACTGGTCTTATACCTGCTGATAGCTGGTACAAAGGAAAAACAGTAAACAATTACAGAAAACCAAAATTCATTCGCTATAGTAGTGGTCGTACTAAAGTATAACGAAGCATTCATCAGTTATGAATATGAAATGAAATGGAATATGAGATACAAGAAAACAAACTCAGAACACAGTCGTGACGGAATTGAGAATCTTCAGATTTGCTTTGTATTAACTCTCAAAATGTAAAAACTTTGTTACAATCGACACAAAACGGTCCAACCCTTTTTCTTTCTTTCTATGGTATATTTATACAGTTTTACAATAAGATAGAATCTCAATCGTTACAAAATTTTTGGTTATGATAGGGAGGAGAGCAATCGCTCCATTTCTTCTTCTCTGTCTTTACTTGGTGCCAGAAGTTTGTCCTCGCGCATGCTCGGTACAGGTGACACATATTTCAACCAACTGAGATATCAGCCTTGATGGTTCTACTTGACAGTTGGCTTCAAAAGAATAACAATCTCGGGCCAATTGCGGCAGCCTGTCTTCCATCTGTCTGTCTATGATGTTGATAGCGCATAATTGCGCGCTCGGTTTAATCATACATTTGTCTATTTGGACTATGTTTTCCATAGTCACTTGTGAGATCTCAACCAAATCTCTTTCCTCTTTGTCCTTTAAATCAAGCGAGATTTTTTCCATATTCATTTGAATCAATGCCTCGGCACTACCTCCACTATCAATGCCTGGCAGATTTCCATCTATAGAACTGAAAGCCTCTTCCAAGGCATTTGTTATCCTTTTGTCTTGTAGCTTGCTTTCCGAGATGCTGTGCTCCCATTCTTTCAATACAATGGTTCCTCTGGTCTGCTCCGAATTGGTGAACCTGGGAGTACTTCTCGAATCCCTGTTGTTTGTGGCTATCACAGCCTCTTGGAAGGCGACCCATNCTGAGATGCTGTGCTCCCATTCTTTCAATAGAATGTTTCCTCTGGTCTGCTCCAAAATGGTGAACCTGGGAGTACTTCCTGAATCCCTGTTGTTTGTGGCTATCACAGCCTCTTGGAAGGCGACCCGTGCTGCTCTAGCTTCCCTTTCTCTAGCAAATAAATTCTTTGAAACCTGGTTGACTAGAAAACAGTTGTCCCGGATCACTTCTACCTTGGCGAGTAAATTTCGTTGGGCCACAGAGACTCTGCTCCGAATCTCCATCGCCTGGGATTGGAACATCCCGATATTTATCACTTTGCTTTCGACAATCTCCATCCTAGCATGTAGCTGTTCGATCAAATCCTTTCGCTGGCTCACTTGCATCTGACCATCCCGGACCACCAGCTATGCTTGCTTGAGCTTAGTCTTGAGTAGCTCTATCTCGTTTTTATCGGCCAACCTGGCCTGCTCTATTCCTACACTCGCCTGATCTTTGGCAGTCTCTATTGTTGTGGCTAGTCTGGCTTCAAGGGTCTTGATGAGGCAATTTTTTTGTTTAAGCTAGTTTTTCAAAAGCCCGACTGAAAATTGATTCACTAAGGCATATGCTCCTAATGTCCCTGCTATTTCAGTCACAAATTGTTCATTTTTCTTGTCCTTCCCATCAGTTATGACTTTGTATTTCTTGGCTGTCGACTCCCCGTCCTGATAGAATTATCTCTTTACCACTGCTTTTCTATTCTTATCGAAGAAAAACTCATTTTGAGGGAGCTCTTCCACCCTTATAGGCCTCAACTCTTCATTGAAGATCCACCCTGCGTCAATATTTCCCTGCATCGATTGCAAAGGAGTAACCAATGTGATAGGATCTCCGATTTGTTTCGCTGATGGTCCCGGAGTAGTAACCGGACTCTGCTTCTTTGGTGGGTCAGGAGTCTTTATCTCTTCTTTTGAATTTTTAGTTTTATTTCCCTCGTCCTGGTGTTTTTCTTGATTAGGAGTCGCATCCTTAGAGCCTTCGGCCTCTTTTTGTTTCACCTCCGTCGTACTTGGACTCTCACCCCGCAATGCTGCGGGAAGGCAACTGCGTCGATGTTCTTGGAACTTCAGAACATCGGCTCTCTCCTCGGGTGCCAAGGTTTGTATTCGAGCTAGAATCTCGGCATAGGACCTTGCGCCTCGAAAAATGTCATCCGAGGGTGAATTCTCGTGCTCAAATCTCTTGAGCCCGCAACTGGCCAAATGATTGCTCACAACCCTTTGCGGATTGTGCTTCTTGTATTCAATGACGACCAAATTTAGGTCTTCCAGGGCTATTGCATCAGCTTTGGCATGCCCAAAATCTAATAAAGAATATGAATTTAAATGAACAGGAAAAGGTGGCCATACCTTCTTTGAGTATCCCTTAAGCTCATTGCTTATACCACCGATTATTGTTTGTCTGGCGACCCCACGACAAGCCAGCTTGTCGGGAATGAACAATGGCACTGCATGTGGGGGAACAGAAGCCCCGAAAACTCTGTGATATGAAAATTCGGCTTCTATGTACCAATCGGCTATGCTGCTCAGATTTGTCACTATACTGTCCGAGATCCTGGGTGGCGGGTGACCAAAAATAGTGACATGCAGAGGCACCATCACCCAGTTGAAGATTTCGTATACGAAATTTTCCGCTTTGTTTTCCCATAATTTTGAATGATAGACGTGTATGGGCTCGTCCTCTGCTAGAGTCCAACTCCATCTCATTAAGAGAAATGGTGTTACAAAACAAATGGCATCCATAATGTATGCAGACATAAAAAATGAAGCAATTTTTCTGCTTTCTTTCTACGCCCGATACTCTATGACCCGACTGGTCAGGCTGTCGGACAGCATCTTTGCCCAGTCAAAGGAACAACCTTTGGCAACTCGAAACATTAGAGGCACCCATGGAAGAAATAAATGTGAGGTGTCCTCTCTCCTGTATAATCTGCATGTGATCATAGCTACATACTTGTATTGCGGTTCTAAAGAAGCTATTGAATATATACCATGCTGTCTGCCCAGAACTTCGCAGAGCATGAAACCCAATCTTTTATTAAGCTATACATGGTTTTATCATACTGCACACACTCCTTCTGTTTGAATTTGTCTAAGAATTCGGCATCATATGTAAAGTCGGACGTTGTGGGAAACTTATACATGGCTTGCAGATGTTCAGGACTGAAACTCTCGATGGTGATCTTCTGCTCATTCATGATGGTTCTGGTTGGTATGTCCACATGGTCTAATTTCCATCGGACCATATCATAATATGGCAGTAGTCGTGTCCTGGCTTCTACTTTGTGCATTCTGGATTGGATGATGATCTTATACTTGGTGGTTATATCATCTTTTTCATTGTCGCTGGAATCATCGGAATAGTCCATCAACTCGACCTGTAGAACATCGGAAATGAAAGACCAGTTTGGGACAGAATTGACACTTTGAGGTGAAGTATCAGCAATGTTGTCCGAGCCTTGTCCCGAAACCTCAACACTGTCTTTGGATGCTTTTCGCAAGGCCATGGCGGGAGATCCTGGTTTAGCTCTTCTGCGATAAAAATACGTATACATACAGAAGTCAGCTCACTGAGAAAATGAGCTCTGCGTAATGTAGAAATGAATCTGTTATAATACATAATAGCTCTTATATATATTTGAGAACTCAGTACCTTTCAGAACAGGTCTGTCAAATCATGTTTAGAAATAAATTCAGCCATAAAAATTCGATCCTTGTTCATCGATTTGCCCTATTTCCTCATTAATGTCATAAATTTTAGCGGTTTGAAATGTTCGTTGGTGTATGGAAGGAATAAGTCTTCCTCGTAAATCGTGCAAGCATCGAACCACGGGATATATATTGGTTTAGCTTAATTAATCCAGTTTTACCAACGTTAATTAATCTTTCGCCACTCGTTGTATCAAGAATTTTTTTTAACCTTTTGAACCTCTAACCCTCGAAATTGCGATGATTGATTTTGATTAATAAAAACGTAACTATGATTAGGAGCTTAATTAATTTCGTAATTATTTATATTCGTCGTATCGCGATTCGGAGCTTCGAAGGTAAGTTTCCGGGAAGATTGCATGCCGAGCTGCGAAACCGCAAGATCTCGATAATATGACTTAATTAAAAGGGAAGATGAACTTGGATTAAGTGATTAATTAATTACGTTCATACCCTTATCGTGATTTCTCAAGTCGGGGTTTAGACAGTATAACCTTTAAAAAATAAAACGTCGAGTGGCGAATTACCGACAGAACGTCACCATGGTTTAGTTTTTACTTTTAACCTTGACACAGGTTACTAAAATAAAGACTTCATGTTCTCGGCTATCGGGGCTACGACAATAAACTTTTGGATTTGGTGAAGGCCGAGGTGCGAAAACCCGATGACGTTTAATCATGGTTTAGGAAAACTTTACTCCCGTTACTGCCCTGGGTGAAAAATTAAAACGATTTCGCCGTTTCGTTGCTTGAGACATGTGAACTACGTGATTTATAGCATCCGACCTATGAGATCCCGAGGTAGAACAAAAAGAGGAAACATTTTTACGAAAGGTAGGACTCACCACGAGAGTACAATAATCATCGTTGTTTGTGTGATAAAGCTTCAGTGACTTTGAAACCACAGACAGAAAATACGAAAACCATCTTTCGATTTCGAGCATTAAAAATGAAATTTGTGACGGGCTAGAAAAAACAATGGTGGCTCCAACACCACCCATGGGTATAGCAATCATTGGACTATTCATTACATATCCCCCCATAGTAAGATTGATCTTATTGCATTTTCCTGAGCAATTCATAGTTCCTCCATTTGCAGTAATTACTTGAAACTTTAGCGCTGGATATATAGAGCAATTGAGAGCTTTGGCTAATTTATAGTGAATGAAATTATGAGTACTGCCAGAATCAATTAGGACTATTACCTTTTTCCTTTTGATGTATCCTTTGATCTTGAGGGTTTGATGAGTGCTAATTCCATCCAATGCATTACACGATATCGTGGGAGTCAGCTCTTTAGACGAAATTGCTTCTACGTTTTCATCTTGGGATGGTTCTTGTTCCTGTTCTTCTTCCTCTTCACAATCTATGTAGAATAATTTCTTCTCACCACAATTATGTCCCTTACTATACTTGTTGTCACAATTAAAGCATAAACCTTTTGCTTTTCTTTCCTCCAATTGTTGAGGTGTCAACCTTGTAGGTTGAGGTGTTTTAGAAGAAGGAGCATTGTTCTCTCTATAGATGTTAGGATTGGTCCTTCTATGTAATGACCCTTTCCTTATTACTATGAATAATTTCATAAATAAACCTAAACATTGGCTAAATTATAATTAATTATTATATAACCTTAATTG
>JASDQU010243775.1:10993-37611 GCA_032191745.1 Picea mariana | reverse complement strand
ATAAATGGAAGTAACTGAGTGCCCTCTGATTTTTGTGACACATTTGCTTTGAAATCTGCTGAAGACATTTCTGTACAAGACAATTATCAACAGTTGCAAGGTAAATTTGTTGCTCAAAACTTTTATGAAGACCAGGATGCTCATGATAGTAGAACTGTAGATGTAGGCATCAATACTCTTGTTGCATTTGTCAATACCTAAAATGATTTTATTAGTGATGAGATTGCCACTCTAAACTTAAAAGTAGAAATCAACAGCGGAAGCAGATTGCAACATTCTCCCATTCCATTTTTAGGTCTAAAAAATGAGGATGTCAACATTTCTACTCGATCATATTTTTCACAAGGCAAGTCTGTTCATCTTTAGCAGAAAGAACATGATTTTACTATCAATACAAAGGTAACTGTTCGTAATTTTTATGATCCTATAGCTACATACTTAGAAGACTTTATTAGTTTTAATCCTCTATCATGGTTTCTCTCCAAGTGTGGGGTTCATATTGAGAGCAAGTTGTCATTTTATTTTCAAATTTTTGTTTTCACAAAGCAGGTTCAAGAAATATGGTTAGTAAATCAATTCCTTGAACGGTTACCATGGAAATTTTCTTATAACTGAGTATTCAATTTCAATTGGTTAGAGTATGGGTGTGTTGAATAAGCTCGTCATTCGAGCATTTATTTTTCAGTTTGTTTATACAATAGATTATCAATAAGACTCCATAGCCCAACAAAGGCACTGGGGTGTAACATTATATTAGTTAAGTTTGTGTGTGAATAAAGACTCCATAGCCCAACAAAAAAACTGGGTTGTTAGTGATGCTGGTTTGATCTTCTTTTCAAGGACAAGAGAAATTGACACCATCTCTAAATATGGCTAGAATAATGTTAAAGTTAGCAGATAGATAAAAATTTAGCAGAGGCGCTAAATTAGTAGGGTCCCACTCGAGAGCTGCATGTGACAACAAAGCTTGACGTCAAGTCAAATCATCAAAGAAGAGTCACGAGGACCGTGGTTGGACTAATGAGAGACTTGATTGGTTCCAATAGACTAGGAGGTTTGAAGAATATGGCACCGATCAGGGAATAAGTAAAGGAATTGGGGCACAGTTACAGTGTGGATTCAAAGATATACATGCCCGACAGACAAAAACAAAGGTAATTTACAACAAGTGGGAGCGAGGTTCTGAAAGGTAAGGAACTTGATCTACTATTCTTAGCACCTCACAGGGAAGTGCTATCCCCAGTTGGAGCCAATGTTGAGACCTAAGTCTGCACCCCTGCCCCTCCTGCCTCATTTTCCCTATACCTTCTTGAAAATAATTCCCCTTCTGGTTGGTTGAGTCAATTTCCCTCTCTAAATGACTTGGTTTCTATCATTTTCTTTCTTGATTGAGTCTTTTCACATTTTGTTTGTGTTTTTCTTGAAGGATAATTACATGTCGTGATTTGGTTCAAAATACTTGTCATCATGCTTTCCATTAATTGATAACACAATAGGTTGACCAAGCCTTTTTGTATGCATAGGGAACACCCGTGAACAAAACACAACAATTCAGAGCAGTCATTTTCGGGCTTAGATTGTAAAAACAAATAGGGTAAATTTTCAACGGTAAAGATCCAACAGAATGATTAGATCAATTGTTCTTATACATTCGGGGTTCCGGAAAGGTGAGAGGTTTAATTGCAGAGTTACACAAACTTCACTTCACGACTTCGGCGCCGAAACGTCCGAGCTCATCTTTGTCGAAAACTCCTGAATTCCGAAATGTCTGAGCTCATCTTTGTCAAAAACTCCTGAATTCTGAACCACTGCATCTCTTTGCAAGATAATCCATCTGGGATATCTCCACACTTAGCACTCAAAAAATTCTGAATTCCAAAACACCGAAGCCACGTAGCATTCATCCATGTGGCACATGACATCCATTGGTCGCTGACACATGGCACTCATTTCAGGCCATTTGGATTACGTTATCCACTCATTTTTGGGTGACATGTATCACTCTCTGTCATGCGGACATGTCAGCAATAGTGATGTCATGTTGACACGTCAGATCCAAAAGAATATCACTCTGGGAGATTTCCATCAAGAACAAGTGTAGTATCCCGAATACTGGAGCCCCAAAGTTCCAAAATTATTAAATGATAAAAAAAGATTAATCTTGGGTTAATTAGTGATAAGCACTGCCTAATCACTTCATGATTTTGGCCCTCCAGGAGGTATCCATACTGTACATTCAAGAACTCTCGAACCCCGAAGAGCCGGAGACACATGGTGTCCATCATTTGAGACACGTGGCACTCTTCTATCATGACACATGGAACTCTCCTATCATGACACGTGGCACTCATTTCAAGCACATTTGGGTCCGTCACATGTACTATTTCAAATGACACATGTCACCCTTATTTCTGTGACATGTCAATGATATGATGTGAGGCCACCACATCACTCTGGGAAATTGTCCTGTGACCCTAGGTTTTCCATACTTTGTGACCCTAGGGTTACAAAATTTATGACCCTAGGGTTTCCATACTTTGTGACCCTAGGTTATTGCTACTATGGGGTTCCTAGGGTTTACATACTTTGTGACCCTAGGGTTTCTATATTTAGTGACCATAGGTTATTGTTACTACGAGGTTCCTAGGGTTTCCATACTTTGTGACCCTAGAGTGTAACTTTAGATTAGTTAATTTTGTGTGTGAATAAAGACTCCATATCCCAATGAAGGCACTGGGGTGTTATTGTTGCTGGTTTGATCTTTTTTTTGAGGACATGAGAAATGACACCATCTCTAAATATGGCCAGAAGAATGTTAAATTTGGCAGACAAATACAACCTTAGCAGGGGCACTAAAGTAGTAGGGTCCCACCCGAGAGATAGACATGACAACAAATCTTTATGAAAAGTCAAATCATCAAAGGAGAGTCATGAGGACCATGCTTGCACTAATGAGAGACTCGGTTGGTTCCCAAAGCAGGTCGACCAAGCATTTTTGTATGCACAAGGAATGCCCGTGAACAAAACACAACAATTCAAAGCAGTTATTTTTGGGCCTAGATTGTAAAAATATATAGGGTAAATTTTCAACGATAAATATCCAACAGACCGATCAAATAAATGGTTCTCGTACATTAGGGTTTTTAGAAAGGCACAAGGTTTAGTTGAAAAGTTACACAAACTTCACTCCACGAATTCGACGCTGAAACGTCTGAGCTCATCTTTGTCAAAAACTTCTGAATGCCGAAACATTCGAGCTCATCTTTGTCAAAAACTCCCAAATGTCGAACCACCACATCGCTTTGCAAGATCAACCATTTGGGAGATCTCCACACTTAGCACTAAAAAAATCCTGAATGCTGAAATGCCGGAGCCATGTAGCATTCATCCATTGTGACACATGGTATCCATCGGTTGCTAACATGTGGCACTCATTTCATGACATTTGGGTTATGTTATCTGCTCATTTCCAGGTGACATGTATCACTCTCTTTCATGCATACATGTCAGGCACAGTGACGTCATGTTGACACGTCAGTGCCGACATAATATCACTCTAGGAGATTTCCATCCAGAACAAGAATAGTCTCCTGAAGATCAGAGACTCGAAGTTTTGAAATAATTTAATGATAAACACAACTTAATCCCGGCTTAATTAGTGATAAGCACTGGCTAATCACTTCACAAGTTTGGACCTTCAGGAGGTATCCAAAATTTTCATTCAAAAACTCCTAAACCCCAAAGAGCCAAAGACGTGTGGCATCCATCAGTTGATACATGTGACACTCTTCTATCATGATGCGTGGCACTCTCCTATCATGACACATGGCACTAATTTCAAGCATATCTAGGTCTGTCATCTATACTATTTCAAGTGATATGTGTCACTCTTCTTTCTGTGACATGTCAACAATATGACATCACACCACAACGTCACTCTGGGAAATTTTCCTCAGAGATATTTTGATCCAAAGAAAATGAATATTTCTGAAGTGTCAGAGCCCTGAAGTACCGGAGCCCTGAAGTACCAGAGCCCTGAAGTCATTATTTGTAGTATTAGGCTGCCATGTCAGAATTAGGAGATCGTCCTCCAATATATTTCCAAGAAAAAAATTCAAAACCTCCCGAACCCTGAAGAGCTGGAGTCCCGAAGTCCTTAAATGATGAAGATTAAAGTAATCTCAGGTTAATTAGTGATAATTGTTGGTTAACAACTTCGAGGGTTATGTCCTCCAGAGGATATGTATACTCTGTGCTCCGAAGCCCCCGAATGTTTTATTTTTGAAGTGGCTCATCCACATTTATTGCACATTTTGAAATGTTTAAAAAGGGGCACAAAACTAGAACTGGGGAAACTACACGTCCATACCACATAAATAATATCAGAGTCTCCGGAATACGCTAGATGACTTGCTTGTTTCCTCCAAGGGATAAGTGGGGGAAAACACTGCCAACATATTTAGTTATCTACAATGGCCTCAAACAACTTGCATACATGCTAGTTCTCAATGAAAAACTCAGTTCTGTCACTCCTATCCATCTTCTATCGAATCTCAGTTCACTCCAGCATATGCATCAGTCTATTTTATTGTTAGTAGCAATTTCTAGTTGTTCAAAGTTCAAGACTGTTTCGATTAAGTTAATAAGTGGTATTTTATGTGTGATGAGAACCACTCTTTTTGATTAAATCAAGCTCGAAGTATACATTAATATACTCCAACTGTGTTTTAGTTAAGTTAATAAGTTTTTTTACAAGTGGTAGTGTAGAGTTGAGCCTCAGTCCCAGATGGATGAGATCCTCTGCAACTCTGATAAATAAGTAGTATTTTTATGTTTTGAGGGTTCAAGTTTTGGGAGAAGAATATCAATACAACAACTGGTTGGACCCATTCTGCTCATGGATTAAATCTCTCTACACGGTGAATATACTATTGATGATAGTGTGTTTGTGTCCAAATTCGTATGTGTTTCTTATCTTGAGTACCATTTTTATTTGTGTGAAGTACATTTCTTTTCCTTCAACTACTGTATAACTTGTATTTATTAATATGCAACCCGTGATAAAAACTATGATTTTATGAAGATTTGTTTTTGTTGCAACCTGTGGGAATAAATTTGTTTTTGGTAGATGTTTAATGCTTGAAATGAAATTTTAAGACTTACACTTTTGGCAACAGATTGTTCATTGAATGGTTTTTGATGGTTGTTTTCCTTATTTCTTATCTTTATTGTCTTGTCTGTCCTTAGTGTGCCACCAACCAAGGAGGACCCTCGTCCATGTCATTTGGCCAACCCAACCATGCTCGTGTCTTGGTAAACCAACCCTTTAGCTAACCCACAAATAAAAAAACCAACCATTCCCAACTTGAGGTAGCCTATCTCTACCCTTTAGCAGTCAGATGCAAACTTTAGGACCAACAGGTCTTATGCCTGCTTGATTTGTATGGATTGGATAGGAAAGCACCGTGTTGTTTTATATTGTTATAACAAGGTTTTTACATGTATTTATGAGGAAGGGAATTCAAGGAAAATGCAAGGTATTCCAAGGCATATATCGGTCTGGGATATTTCAACATTCCAGTTGAAAATAATTTTTAGAAAAGGGCGCCAAATATATGCATCCCATATGGAAGAGAAAATGAAGGATAAAGAGCCAGGATTGAATATTATCCAGTCCTGGAGGAATTTTGAAGATGTATTTGAGTAGCTACTAAGATTTCCACCAAAGAGGGATACAATTTTCTCTACTGATTTAACTCCTAGAGTTTCCCAAGTATCTAAGACTCCCTATAGATGAGTACTCTGGAGCTAAAAGAGTTGCAAATGCATCTAGAGGAATTGTTAAACAAATGGTACATACGCCCAAGTGTTTCCCCTTCAAGTGCCCCGATTCCTTTTGTTAAGAAAAAATATGTAACATTGAGGCTATGTATTGATTTCAGACAATTGAACAAGGCTACATTCAAGAATAAATACCCTTTGCCAAGGATGGATGATCTTTTTGATCACTTGGAAGGAGAAAACATATTCTCCAAAATTTACTTGAGGTTAGGCTATCATCAAGTGAGAATCGGAGAAGAAGACACTAGCAAAACAACCTTTAGGACAAGGTATGGACACTATGAATTTGTGGTGGTGCCTTTCAAATTGACAAATGTAATGGCTACATTTATGTGTTTGATGAATGGGGTGTTCATAGATTTCCTGAACAAGTTTTTCATTGTATTCTTTGATCATATTCTCATCTATTCCAAGACATAGGAGGAGCATGAGAAACATTTGAGGATGGTGCTACAAGTGTTAAGAGAGCACCAATTGTATGCAAAATTGAGTAAATGCAGTTTTTATAAAAAACAAATCCATTATTTGGGTCACATTGTTTTAGAAGATGGCATAGTAGTGGATCCGAAAAAGATTGAAGCAATTAAGAGTTGGCTAGCGCCAATAAACATTTTTAGAATTTAGATGATTTATGGGTCTAGCTGGTTATTGTAGGATATTCGTTGAAGGATTCTCCAAAATTCCACACCTAATAACATACTTACAAAATAAAAGGGTAAAGTTTGACTGTAGTGCTAAGTTTGAAGAAAATTTTCAACACTTAAAGGATTTATTAACCAGTGAACCTATTTTAAAAGTTGCAGACCCAGATGAGGATTTTTTTCTGTGCACATATGCGTGCAAGGAAGGGGTCGGTGGAGTCCTTATGAAAAATGGACATGTAATTTGTTATGAGTCTAGAAAATTGAAGGACCATGAAATAAATTATGCCACACATGACTTAGAGTTGGCAGCAATAGTACATGCCTGAAGAATGTGGAGGCATTACCTTATGGGTAGAAAATTTGAATTGAGGACAAACCACAATGGTCTGAAATGTTTGTTTGAATAACCAACACTAAATGCTAGACAAACTCGATGGATATAATTTCTCAGTGAAAACAACTTTGACATAAATAACATAAAAGGAAAGGAGAACAAGGTAGCTGATTCACTTAGCATAAGGGTGCATAAAATGCATGCTACAACCATTAGTATGTACATGATAGATCTAAAAGACTTAAATCTAGAGGATGTAACAACATATCAATATTATGTGCAAGTTAAAGAAATCTTACAAAATAATGATATACAACATAAATATATAGATTACAAGCTAGAAGAGGATATAATCCTCTTATTTTGGAACAAATTTTATGTTTCCAATTCTTAGGAATTGAGAAATTTAGTTCCAAAGGAGATGCATAATGTACCATACATTGGACACCGATGATACCAAAAAAATATTACAGCTATAAGAGGCCAATATTTTTTGCTTGGTATGAAGAAATATGTCACAGATTATCTGGCCAGATGCATGGAATGTCAAAAGGTAAAGGTGGAGCATAGACACTCAATGAGATTACTGCAGTCACTACCCATTCCTGATTGGAAATGGGAAGTTGTTACTATATATTTCATTATCAAATTTCTAGGACAACAAGGTAACATGATTCCATCATAGTAGTGGTGGAAAAGTTTAGAAAGGCTACACATTTCATTCAAGTGAAAGTAACTCATAAGGCACCCAACATTGCATAAATTTACATGAGAGAAATCGCTAGGCTACATGGTGTGCCTAAGACAATAGTGTCAGATCAATATCCCAAGTTCACTTCCAGTTTTTGGATGGGGTTGTTTAAAGGATTTGGGACTAATTTGAATTTTAGTACAACATATCACCCAAAGTTATATGGGTAGACATAAAGGATTAATCAGATAATTGAATACCCATTGAGAATGTATGTAATGGACAAGCCTTCTAGGTGGGAGAATTATATCCATTTAGTTGAGTTTGCATAGAATAATGGGTATAAAGAATCATTAAATATGATATTGTTTGAAGCACTGTATGGCAGAAAATTCAACACACTAGTAAGATGGGATAATCCAATAGATAGAGCCATGATTGGGCCTGAATTGTTAAAGGAAATGTAAGAACAAATGGTAAATATCATGCATAATTTAAAAGTTGCGCAATATTGACAGAATATCTATGCCGATAAAAAGAGAACAAATAGAGAATTCAAAGTCGGAGAACATGTGCTTTTAAAGGTTAAAGCCAAGAGAAGCTCGTTGAAATTGGGAAGTTTCCCAAAGTTGGCAGTGAGATATTGTGGACCTTTTGAGATCTTAGAAAATATAGGTCTAGTTGCATACATTCTAGCATTACCTGCATCCATGATGTGTATTTATTAAAAAAATATGTACATGATCCTATTCATGTGATTGATTGGAATGTGATACCGAACGAACATGAAGGGGATTTCTGGGTGGAACCAATGTGCATATTGGACGAGAAAGTCAAAGTGCTCAGGAAAAAATCCACCAGCTTGGTAAAGGTTCAATGGACTTTCTATGGTCCTGAAGATGCTATATGGGAGCACGAGGAAGCCATGCGATAAGCATACTTTCAAACTTTTGCAAATTTAGAAGAAAATTGAATGTACATTTGTACATAAGCGAATGAAGACTCCATTTTGGCAACAAAGTTTCTTGGAGCCACAACTTTGAGATTTCCTATCCAACCAATGTGTGGTTGAGGGGAAAAGGGAATTGCTAGTTGGAAATTGCTACGTGAGTCCTTAAATTGCGGAATTATCAAGTATTATGATGTAATTTTTATCTCTCTCTCTCTCTATATGTGTGTGTGTGTGTGTGTGTGTAAACTGTATGGTTATGTGCACCGAGGACAATGCAATTTGTAGGGGGATGGGAATGTAACATCCCCATTTTCCAGCCCCAAACTAGCAATGAATAGTGTAATTTTGATGTATGGCCGAGAGCCAAAGAAATATAATATGTAAATGATGTAAATTGAATATAATGAATAAAATGTATCACCAATTGTAGATGGACACGAATGGAGAATTGGGGGATAAGTATCCACAAGAGAGGGAAGGGGTCCAAGGGGGAGAGTTACCCATGCCTATTAGACCAAAACCCATTTCCTATTTTCTTTCTAAATTATCCTTACCAAGAACCTTCCATCAACTGTTGAGTTTTCTAAAGCCCAATCATTGAATTTATGTAAGAGAATTTGCATGAGAGTCACTTCCCATAGTTATTGATAGCATGCGGCTCGAGTACAATCAGCTTGGGAAAGAGTGCAATTCAGGCAAGCAATATAAAGAAGAAAAATTCGTGTGGGTAGGAGACTAGAATTATGCATTCATGTTTTTGCATGGAGAGTAATTTTTTTTACATGGAGTTTTTTGGCCAACAATAGAGTTCTAAGTGCTGAAGCTTGAAGGTAGTTGTTGTAGGAATGTTTGGATGATTTTTGGAGCTATAAGCTCATGGAAAAATAGGCTACATTCCTCAAAGTGATGAGCTCTTCGAAATTTTTCAAGGAAGCACACGTTTTGGTTGTTGGGTGAATTTGGGTTGCAATAGTAGCATTCCTGAAGTCCCAACAAGTAGAATTCCTATCCAACATGTTGATGCAACCCCACTCCCCTCCTAGGGTTCTATGACCTCCTGGTCTAGGATTTTTCTAATTTCTGAGTCGAATTGACTCTTTGGGCTCCTGATTGAACCCAAATCAATTATACATAGGCCCCTTTTCCTTCTATGTATAGGTTCTGTCAGACCCGTGAGCTATTCCTATGTGCTTCCAAACCACTAGGGTTCAGGCGCTAGCTCCTTCTACGATTAGCCCCTTCTTCATATGGCCCCGGGCTATGTCCTTGCACAAATGCATGATTGCGAGCACGTGCAATTTGCCTCCAATTGACCAACCCTCTTTTTGCCTCGCAATTCACCTCCAACTGCCACATATCCCTTTGTTAAAACTGTGGTTGAAATTATGGTCCACTCAAGGAGAATTAACATCTGAGCATGTCCTAGCCTCACAATCCTTCCCTTCGATCGATCTCTCGCTTTCGGTGATGATCCGTGATCAAAGGTTTCTATCGAATCCCCTTTCCTACCTTCTTCTTCCTCCTTCCATGCACGATCCTAGATCTCCATGATTTGTTGACACATAGCTCCTTTCCAAATCAATGGCTAGGATGATTCCAGATTTTCGGCCTTTGGGAGTTTTGACTCTCAAACTTTTGCTTCCTTCGTATGACAATCTTCCGGAGTGGAAGATCTGCTACCACCTGTCTCCCTAAATCTACGGCCAGGATCCCCTCCACAAGTATGTCCTTCGGAACTTTCAATTCTCAAATTCCCATTCCTTTTGGAGAGATTTCTCCGAAATGGAAGATCGTCTGCCACACGTCCTCCTAAATAGATGGATCTTCTCCTGCTTCGGGACTTTGGCCTCCTCAACCAGGTCGAGGGTCCTTCCGCTCCCTCCTCAATCAATGACCAAGATCTTCTCTGGGTCTTCATACCTTTTCCTCCTCCACTTTCCTCCAAATATCTAGATCTGGTGCCGGGTGTCCACCTTCACATCGATGACCCTTTTTGTTTTCAGGACTTCGACCTTTGGGATTCTCAAATCTCAACAAACACAAACGTCCAGAGTGAATCCTTCCGAAGTGTTGGATCCTCTAACACCTATCCTCCCTGATCCAATGGTTATCCAACATAATGAATCTCCATCCTCCACATGTCCCCTCACAGATCAACGATCCACGTTCTCCTTTGGGATCAATGACCTTGAATGATTCGGGCTTCAACGCTTCAGAAAATTCCAAAATTCAACTTCTCAAAAAAACCCCGTAGTAGAATCCTCCGAAATTCACAATCGGGTGGCACCTATCCAAACCAAATCAATGGCTATCATCTACTTCGGCTATTCAGGCTTCAATGTTTTCAAACCCTTCTCCTTCACATTCTCCTAGAGTGGTTTCACCTAGAGTTCGTGATCTTTCACCACGTGTCCTTTTTGGATCTAACGATCCAGATTATCTTCGGCCCTCGACTCTTCGACTATTCGGGGTTCAGATGTTTCAACATTCCATCCTTGTCTTTGTCTTGACCTCATGACTTGCCAATGTGCGTCCCTCAAAATCTGATGGTTCAGATTCCCTCCGGTTCTTCGACTCTTTGAGCATCGAAAGTTTCAAACTTTTGTGCGAGCGTTCCTCCCAGAGTGTTTCCACCCGAAATTGATGGATTTCTGCCATGCATCCTCCCAGATTATGGACGGTCCCAAATGACTTCAAGAATTCAGGACTTTTAGCAAGTTCACCCTCCTGCATGTACACAACTTTAAGATTCGTGCACTTCCGTCTGGATTCAACAATTGTTGATCCTCTGTGCTCAGATCCAACGGGTGAGATTTGTTCCTGTCCTATTCTCTTCCTCTATTCGCTGGATGTAGATCTAACGGTCTAGGATCCCTTCCACAACCGATCAGACGGTTGCTCTCACTCCTCCTCCTAAGCTTTTGACTTCTTCCACCTTGGAAGAGTTTGGTCAGTGTTCAAAGGTTTCAACCTTTGAACTTCCTCCCGCGAGCCTGACTACTTTGGGTCTCGCTTGTGCTTCTAAAAGCGTTATCTCTTCTGAGCTTTAGAACTTAGAATAAGTCCGTCACCCATGCGCTCCTTGCATTATCCCTTCTGAGCTTGATCTCCTTGAATATTTTGATCTCTCATGCACTCCTTTTGTTTCTGGGATTTTGTCAAACTTATATCTGAAGGATTTCTTGAAAATAAATTCTTCTCGCCTTCCTGACGTTCTCCTTGCTCGATGCACACCTTGCGGAGCTTCTCCTTACATAGTGTTCAATAACTATGTATTTTTATGAACTCAACATAGATTTATTTCTATGCACTCCTTACACTTTTGCTAATGAAGGTTCAACAATATCTCTTTTGAGCGTTTCAGAGGTTAACTCACCTTTTTCAACTTACTCCTTGTGGACAAATGTGCACTCTTAGCACTTGAAAACTCAAAGAAGAGAAACCATTGAAACTTATTCAATACTTCACCAATTTACACATTCAAACTATGAGATACATAAAAATATCATAATGAACGCAAATACATAAACAAATTGTATGCAGGAAAAATTGCTTTTCTATTATCTCTGTGTGTCTATACAGATATTTAAAAAAATTGGACTTCAATGGAGTCCCATTTCTCTCAAGTTCTCCTAATCTAACTCTATCCTGAGTTTTTCTTCTAAGACCTCTTTACAAATATCTCTCTCCTCTTTTCAAAAGAGGGCTCTACTAGCTTATCCTCCTCATCGCCTTAGTGTCATTATTGTCTCAGTTAAGACACCATACTCCTACGACTTCATTACATAAATGAAAAGTCCATATCTGACTAAAACCAAGACCTGCTTACAATCAAACATTTAAGGTGACTCTTTCCATTACTTGTACAAAGGTATGGCTTGGCATTTATCAGTCTTACAACATAGATCCCTATAGGATCAGATTTTGAATTTAAAAATGGGAGGGTCAATGCCTCTCCTTCTTTGAAATGCGCACTAATGTGATGGAATGTTGGCGCGTTGCTGAGGTGGAGCGATGCTCCTGCATCATACTCTACAGCTGGGAAAATCCTGAGCTCCTCTTCTTCAGTGTTGAAATCCTCCTGGCTCCCAAAATTTCCCTTGGAGCTGTCATGTTGCTCCTCTCCAGCTATGTTGTTGTTGTTGCTACTGCTTCTTCTTTTGTTTCTTTCCTGCTGCTATGGCAGTCTCTCTTCTATTCAACTCCCCTTTGCTAACTGCTTCTATTGACCTCAACATCAACTTCTTGATCTCCTCTATCACCCATCTGCTCCAATGGCTGGATATTCTTATGCAATATTCTCTACTATAACTCTTCCTTATCAGTGGGTAGATCATCTTGATCCCCCATATCATTTTCTTCTTCTTTTATGGAATTATCTTGCCACCCTGTTGCAGGCTCCAGTTTTGCAGTCTCATCACTGACCCGTTGCTCAACTCCCTTCTCTGATACATTATCTTTTGTCAACTCCTCTTGTGCTAGAATATCTCTAACTCTCTCCAGTTGTTCCTCTGGATGGTATGTTCCTCCATCTGCTTCCAACTTAGCCTGTTGGATGTGCAATATTTTCACCATAACTCTTCTTTATAGGGATTTCAATTCTTCATACAGATCAGCAAAATCCATGCTTTCTTATTCTTCTTCTGTTGCAGGCTTCAGTGCTGCAGTCATCTCCTGTTCAACTTCCTGGCTGAAAATTTTGAGCCATTCTTTTGAATGATCATCTCCTTCTATTGGGGTAGACATCAGTATGAGCTCCATTTCTTCCTCTTTGACAGTTTCTACTGTCTGTCCTTCCTCTTCTGCTGCACTTCCATCATGTGCAATGGCCTCTACTTGGTTGTTTGGTAGGAATGTCTTGATCCTTACAATAATCAAAATGCACCTATGATTCTCTTCTTTGATGGTGAAAGTATTTAATTTCTCATCATCTTCATTCACATGGTTTGCAAACCCACATGAATCTTCACCTATCAGGACTCCTTGCTGACGTGAACTCACTTCTGAGCTCCTGAGACTTTCTGACAGTCTCACCTTCCTTTCCTTTCCCATCTGGCAGTTTGGGACTTCTCTTCTGCCCACCTGTCATTCTATGAGATCAACCGATCCCATCTCATTGCCCACCTGGAAATCTGAACTTTCATCAGTTCTCTCCTGGCAATATATGAGATCTTCCACTGATCTCATTCTATTTCCTACCTGGAAACTTGAATGTTCATTTTTTCCCACCTAGTGGTTGATGAGATCTTCATTTGATCTCACCTCCTCCTCATCACTGAGGTGTCTCCCAATTTTTGGTTTACATATGTGAATCTGTTCTTCCTCTGTGTCACTGAGTTTTTCTAATTCCCTGAACCACCTTCTCAAATATTGTTGCTTCTTTATGGACAAAAAAATTTGAACATGCCATTTTTCCTTCCTGTTCACAGGACATTCGTACCTCTAGTGTACCTTTGCCTCCTTTTGCATCCACAATGCTAGCTGTTCCATCCTTTTTCTTATCTCATTGAGCTCCAAATCCATCTCTGGATTGAATTTATGCTTGTGACCTTCTCTTCGACCACGCTCATGGCCTTCTGTAGCCATTTCCACCTTCTACCTGCCCTCCTGGCAAGCCTATGAATCACTCTACATTCGAGAGCATGTCCATATTCTCTTATGGCTCACCTGGCTATTTAAATTTTTGTTACTGCGCATGTGCAACAACCTTCTCACAGAGCATCAATACTCTACTTCCTTCACCTACTATTTACAGGCAAAATTTAACTTCTGATACCACTTGATATTATCAGATTATCTCCTTTTACCGTCTCCCTCTTGTCTATTGTCTACAAATAAAATTCAGCCTTCTCCTCTTTCTCTTTCGCCTGAAATATACAGATGAAAATTGACTCTGATAGCACCTGATGCAAGCCCCCTTCCGTCCTAGGGTTCTGCGACCTCTCGGTCTAGGATCTTTTTAATTTTTGAGTTGAATTGACTCTTCGAGCTCCTGATTGAACCCAAATAAATTATACACATGCCCCTTTTCCTTCTGTGTGAAGGTCCTATTAGACCCGTGAGCTATTCCTGCACGCTTCCAAAACACTAAGGTTCAGGCGCTAGCACCTTTTGCGATTAGCCCCTTATTCATATGGCCCCAGGCTGTGTCCTTGCGAAAACGTGTGATTGCGGGCACAGACAAGAGTGGTTTTAGACCAACTTGCTTTTCACCCCGTAATTCATCTCCAGCTTCCATGTATCCCTTTGTTAAAACTATGGTTGAAATTGCGGCCCGCTAAAGGAGAATTAATGTCCGATCATGTCCTGGCCCCACAATCCTTCCTGTCCGTCGATCTCTCTCTTTCGAAGATGATCCGTGATCAATGATTGCTATCGAATCCCCTTTCCTACCTTCTTCTTCCTCCTTCCACGTGCAATCCTAGATCTCCACGAGCTGTCGACACATAGATCCCTTCCAAATCAACGACTATGACTGATTCCAGATTTTCGGCCTTCGGGATTTTTGACTCTCAAACTTTTGCTTCCTCTGTATGGAAATCTTTTGGAGTGGAAGATCTGCTGCCACCTGTCTCCCTGAATCTACGGCTAGGATCCCCTCCGCGATTCTGGCCTTCAATAATTTCAATTCTCAAATTCCTGTTCCTTCCGGAGAGATTTATCTAAAATGGCAGATCGTTTGCCACACGTCCTCCTAAATCGACGACTCTATTCCCACTTCGGGACTTTGGCCTCCTTAACCAGGTCGATGGTCCTTCCGCTCCCTCCTCGATCAATGATCAAGATCTTCTTTGGGTCTTCGGACCTTTTCAACCTTCTCTTTCCTCCGGAGATCTAGATCTGGTTCCATGTGTCCACCTTCACATAGATGACCCTCGTTGTTTCCAAGACTTCAGCCTTCGAGATTCTCAGATCTCAATAAACAAAAACCTCTGAAGTGAATCCTTCTGGAGTGTCGGATCTTCTAACACCTGTCCTCCCTGATCTAGTGGTTATCCAATGGAATGAATCTATGTCCTCCACATGTCTCCTCGCAGATCAATGATCCATGTTTCTCCTTTGGGATCAATGACCCTGAATGCTTCGGGCTTTGGTGCTTTGGAACTTTTCGAAACTCAACTTATCAAAAAATCCTTGTAGTACGATCCTCCGAAATTCACGATCAGGTGACACCTGTCCAACCCAGATCAATGACTGTTGTCCACTTTGGCTGTTTGGGCTTCGACATTTTCAAACCCTTCTCCTTCACGTTCTCCCAGAGTGATTTCACCCAGAGTTCACGATCTTTCACCATGTGTCCTTTTTGGATTTGACGGTCCAGATTCTCTTCGGCCCTCAGCTCTTCAGCTATTCGGGGTTCATATGTTTCAAAATTCCATCCTCATCTTTCTCTTGACCTCACAACTTGCCGATGTGTGTCCCTCCGAATATGATGATTCAGATTCCCTCTGGTTCTTCGTCTCTTCGGGCTTAAAAAATTTCAAACTTTTGTGTGTGCGTTCCTCCAGGAGCATTTCCACCCAAAATTGATGGATTTACGCCACGTGTACTCTAAGATGATGGACAGTCCCAAATGACTTCGGGACTTTGGGACTTTTAGCAAGTCCACCCTCCTACGTGTACACAATGTTAAGGCTCATGCATTTCCATCTGGATCCAATGATTATTGATCCTCTGTGCTCAGCTCCAATGGGTGAGATTTGTTTCTTTCCTCTGTTCACTGGACATATATATAATGGTCCAAGCTCCCTTCCACAACCAATCAGATGGTTTCTTTCACTCCTCCTCTTGAGCTTTTGATTTCTTCCACCTTGGAATATTTTTTTCAGTGTTCAAAGGTTTCGGCCTTTGAAATTCCTCCTACTCTAGGTCTCGCTTGTGCTTCTAAAAGCATTATCTGTTCTGAGATTTAGGACTTAGAATAAGTCCTTCACCCATGCACTCCTTGTGTTATCCCTTCTGAGCTTGATCTCCTCGAAGATTTCGATCTCCCATGCACTCCTTGCATTTTTGGGATTTCGTCAAACTTAGATCCAAAGGATTTCTTGAAAATAAATTCTTCTCGCCCTCCTGGCGTTCTCCTTGCTCGATTCACACCTTGCAGAGCTTCTCCTTATAGAGTTTTTAGTAACTCTGTCTTTTTACGAACTCAACACGGAGTTATTTCTGTGCACTCCTTACACTTTTACTGATGAAGGTTCAAAAATATATCTTTTGAGCTTTTCATAGGTTAACTCACCTCTGTTAACTTACTACTTTTGGACAAATGTGCACTCTTAGCACTCGAAAACTCAAAGAAGAGAAACAATTGAAACTTGTTCAATACTTCACCAGTTTATGCATTCAAACTATGAAATACATAAAAACATAATAATGAACGCAAATACATAAACACACTGTATGCAAGAAGAACTGCTTTTCTATTATCTCTGTGTGTCTATACAGATGTTTACAAAAACTAGACTTCAATGGAGTCCCAGTTCTCTCAAGTTCTCCTAATCTAACTCTATATTGAGTTTTTCTTCTAACACCTCTGTACAAAGATCTCTCTCCTCTTTTCAAAAGAGGGCTCTATGAGCTTATCCTCCTCACCGCCTTAGTGTCATTATTGTCTTAGTTAAGACAACATACTCCTACGACTTCATTACATAAATGAAAAGTCCAGATTTGACTCAGACCAAGACCTGCTTACAATCAACTATTTAAGGTGACTCTCTCCACTACCTGTACAAAGGTATGGCTTGGAATTTATAATCCTTACAACAAAAATCCCTATAGAATTATATTTTGAATTTAAAAATGGGAGGGTCAATGCCTCTCCTTCTTTGAAATGTGCACTGATGTGCTGGAATGTTGGCGCGTTGCTGAGGTGGAGCGATGCTCTTGCATCACATGTGCTGGAATCCCTAGAGGGGAGTGGAAATACTCGAGGGATTATGAGTAGTGAAGGGGTATTCTATCCCTTGGGTTGTGCAGGTTGAGGGGAAGAAAGCTAGTGGACTAGAATCATCTGTGATTTTTGACCGTTGAGAGGGGAACTTTAGCCAGCCTTAGGGATGATCATCTCTTATGGATTCATAACCCCATATTGGGGGTGGATTTATGTTGAGATAAGGAAAATAAATCCTACGGTTGGGAGGAACGCCCTTTCTGTGCAACGGGTTGCATATATTTAATATAAGTGTTCTTAGTTGATGTGTTAATTCTTGTTAAATGCTGAAATGGTTTCTTTGTAAACTAATCTAAGTTATCTTGGTTAAATGCTACTTGTTGTGAGTAGAATTGATGCATACAAATCTATATTTTGTGATAGAATGATGATATCTATACATATTTTTTGTTATGCACATATAAAGTTGTTTTATTTACCTTTTTATTTAGTATGTACGACTGAATGAGTTGTAATGCCATGTTGTGTTCTATTTTCTCTTTTTAAATTGATATTAGAAAATTTTAATTGGGTCATTTTAGCAAGTGACGTGACCTAGTTGGGGGATAGGTACGTTACAGAGTGGCATCAAATATTAAGTTCAACAATGGACCCATATGGGCAAAAATATAGTGCAAATTTGAGTAAATTCACAATTACAGACTTTGGTCTATGGAAATTGGGAAAAATGGTGGAGAACTGTAGTGAAAATTCCCAAATTCATGGGGAAATTGGAGATTTATATGCCTTAGAAATGTATAATATGTTGTAATGGCATCAAACAAATATATCACAAAGTTAAATTCGTCCTACAAGGTTGAATTTTGCATTTCAATGGAGGTGTACAGAGCTGGGATAGTTTAATGAATCGATGACCAAGATTGCTTTTGATCTCGCGATCGATGACCTATATTCGTTTGAATATATATATATATATATATATATAGTATTTCAAAGTTTTGTAAGGTTTCCATATTAATGACTGAGATCAAATTTCAACAATTGGGAAAACAAGAAAAACAATAGTCCAAATTTGTGAGGGAATTTGGCCAAAAATTCTAAGTGTCGAAGTTCACCAATAGAACTTGCTGATGACATATGATCAGGTCGGCTAATTTGATGAAGAATTTGAGTTTGGCCAAAAGAGGTCTCCAATCATCGACGATGGAAGGTCAGGGATTGACAGATTTTGGAAAAAGTTTCATGTGCCCAAAATAAATCTTTGACAACCGATGGCCAAGCATCAATAGAGTTGGGTAAAGTTGATACAAACAACAACCGAGATCATTCTTGATGGTAGATCGATGGTGCAGATTCATTCGAGTTTGATCAACATTTCTAAGTGTTCGAGTTGGCCGAAGGAAATCACATATGTCTGATAGGATGATGGTTGGGTCTCAACCGGATTTGACAAAGTTTTTTCCTTCTCCAATATATATCGCCAATGGCCGATGGTTGGGTGTCGACTAGAATCAACGAGGTGTTTGGGTCGTCCAAGAGAAAAGGCCAATGATTGATGGAGGAAAGAGGGTGATGATGTGTCATTCCATGTAAGAACCCATCTATCATGCCACATCAACCAGATTAACATCTCAGGATGACATGTCATGCCATGTTAACATTCACGTGTCATGCCACATCGACCCAAAAGTGGCCGATGGTTGGGTTGGACAAATTGAGGAAGTGTTTTAGGTTAGCCAGTGGGAATGACCGACGAAGGATGGGAAGATAGTCGGGCATCGGTCAAATTTTTGAAGAGTTTCAATTTCCAAGGATGATCATTGATGGTCTACCACTGATTGTCAGGTCGACCAATTTCATGTTATGTTGCGAATCAATCATCAAGGGAATAGGCTGATGGTTGATGGTCGAGTTGGAAGGATGGAGAAAATTGTTGCACGTGCACAAAATAATTATCCAATCACCAATGAATGATAGAGTTATATCAACGACCCATATTTCTCATGATTTGATATCAACGACTCAGATCTAAAGGGTTGTTATAACAAAAAAAAGTCAATTTTATGTGAAATTTTGTGGATTTTGAAGGCCATTAACTTGCAGGCTGTTTTTGAGACCCTAATAAACATTTTTTATCAATAAAAAACCATGATAACACTACATACCAAGGTACACTCCGTATTTTCAACTCAAATAGAAGAAATTGAAGAGAGCTATCCAATGAGCTATCATGAGCACAAAACGAATCTCATATGAGAAAGTTACAACCAAAACAGTTAAGGCAAAATTTCAACACTGATTTACTTCGAGAAGGCATGACTCCTTGCTCAAAATTTTGTTTGGGGAACATGAGAGGTCTATGGAAATATTATGATCCATAGAATCCAACGATGGAGCCTGATTTGGGTTATGGGTATCTGAAAATGCACCATAAGAGAAATAAGGAACTTGTAGCATACGTCGATAAATTAGGAAAAATAATCCTAACTTCTTTGGACCATAACTTTCATCTCAGAGCTCAGAATTGAGAAAACAAATAGTCGTTGGAAAGGTATTGAGGAGGAGAAGAAATATAACCACTCAAAAATTTGAATTGGGTGCTAAAGTGTTTCTCATAAATTAATAAAATAATTATGTAGCAACAAGAAAGTGGAAATTATAACATGTTGGTTTTGTAACTTTCCACTCATATCTCGGGATGAGACACGAGTACAACCGTTGGAGATCTGTTTCTGAGAAGAATGTGTTGAAGAAATCATATTATGACTTGGTGCATTGTATTCTTCATAAATTGATGTGAAGAATAACTTGTAAAATACTTGTTAAATATTTTACAATATGCTCAATTATACCAACAATTATTGCATGCACATTCTTGTAGAATTAGAGATACATGAAGAGGAATTTAGTTCCTACATGATAACTAGAGATATGGATGATGCAAAAGGGTCTTAAATCCATGAAGAAGAAACTATAGGTTTTCATATCAGCATGGGTAATGATGAGATAGAGTCTAACGATTGAAGGGACATGTAGGAGCATGTAACTATGAGAAGCCTGCATAGAGAAGTGAAGAGATATATAGATGAAAATGAAAGGATTATTAAGGCTTAGGAAGAAGTACTGCAAATACTGAATATGTTACAGAAGCAAGTCAAAAAATATTCAGGTAAAAATTAGGAAGCTAGTGCAAGGAAAGTGGAAGTATCTAGATCTCATGATAGGAGGAATGATCACGGAGGATCTAGACAATCAATAAGTACTAGCAGGAATCAACATCATCATTCCCCATGGAACTCGAAATGAAGAGAATATGCACGTTGGAATATCAAGCCACCATCATTTGATGGACAGAAAAATAAAGGAGAGGATGCGGAAGCATGGTTGTTGGGAATGAGGAAATATTTCTAGTTACATGATTACTCATCAAATGCAAAAACTAGAATTGCAACCTACCACCTTAAAGGAAAGACATCTATGTGGTGGGATCGATTAAAGTAGGTTAAGCACCTTGATGAGAAGAGAATTTCTTGGAAGAAATTCAAGAAATACTTTCAACAACAGTACTTGTCAGAGAAATATTATGAAAATAAGATGTAAGATTTGTTTGAACTCAAACTTGGGAACATGACTATGGATGAATATGAAAGAAAATTCTTGGAACTTCTCAAGTATGTGAGCTTCATCAAATATGCGAAGGTCAAAATTTAGAGGTTCCTAAGAAGACTTCCATTCTTCTACAGGGATAAAATTCAGTTTGATGAGCCTAAGGAAATAGTGTAAGACCAATATCCCAAGTTCACTTCCAATTTTTGGAAGGGGTTGTTTAAAGGATTTTGTAATAATTTGAATTTTAATACAACATATCTCCCAAATTTAGATGGGTAGACAAAAAATATTAATCAGATAATTGAAGATATGTTGAGATTGTATGTAATGGACAAGCCTTCTAGGTAGGAGGATTATATCCATTTAGTTGAGTTTGCATATAATAATGGGTATCAAGAGTCATTAAATATGATCTTGTTTGAAGCACTGTATGGCAGAAAATGAAACACACCAGTAAGATGGTATAATGAAACAGATAGAGCTGTGATTTTTTGATAGTTTGGTTGTCATTGATGTCAACCCTATTGAATTTTAATGATCAGCTCATGCACATGTGGTTTTTTCAATTTAGCATGTGCTTGAACCATAAATAATATAGCATTACCATATACAATAGTTGTAGTAACCAAGATCTCAAGAAGAATAACCATGCACAAGAACACAAGAGTTTATCCTGGGAAAACCCTTCTCAATCAAGGGAAAAACCCAACAATCCTTTTATATAGAGTCAAGAGAAGATTCCCCACACCATAAACCCTAGAGAACACAATAGGGTGCTTCTTTGACCTAGAAAATTGTGCCTAAGAGAAGTCCACAATTCAACCATACAAGTAGCTTGAGAGAAGATTACAATGAAGTGTGAGTGAGTGATCCATAATGGGGATCTAATCACTTATATATACAAGACTTAACACAACAATAGGTGTGTCTATTGGCACAATAGGGCCGACCTATACAAATAAAAAATATAATTAATCTTTACAAAATATTAATTATCTTTTACATGGTGGGGATGACTTGTACCCTTTCATAATACAAATTAGGGTTACAAAAAATATTGCTCTTTAGACAATATAGAAAGGATCTCTCACATCCTCTATTTCTCAACCACTAGGGACACATCCACCTGTGCTAGGCCACAGGGACTTCACTCTCAACAAATAAACTCAACTAAGTCCATAGGAGTACCATATGGAGAGCCACCTCAAGTCGACTCAACTAAGTCCATAGGATTTTGATAGGAGACCATCTCAAGTAATCTCAACTCATTCCAGAGGAGCCCGATAAGAGACCACATGTCATCTCAACTCAGTCCAGAGGAGTATGACACACCCATCACATGGAATTTCTCACAGATCATCTCAACTCAGTCCAGAGGAGAATGACCTGGAGAATGTCTCATGAAGATGCAATCAACAACACTCCGTCTCAGCTAGGGAGGCATTCTCCACCAATCCATGTCTCTCACGAAAGTAATCGAACTTTGTCTTGGCAAGCAGTTTGGTGAAGACATATGCAACTTTCTCATGTGTAGAAAGGTACTGTGCATGTACTGATTTCCTTTGCACCATATCTTTGATTTAATGGTATTTGATCTCAATTTATTTCAATTTATCGTGAAACACATGATTCTCAGAGAGATTCACACAACTCTGGTTATTGCAGTGGATAATGGTGGAATCCATCTCATGACCAAATAAGTCTACAAGGAGATTTTGAAGCCATACTACTTCGCGGACTACCACTCATAATGAAATGTAATCTACTTCTACAGTACTCAAAGCCACATAAGTCTGTTTCCTGCTGCACCAGGAAACCATGGAAAATCCCAAAGTAAAACAACAATCGAATGTGCTCTTCTGGTCCACTTCACTCCCTACCCAATACGAATCGTCATATCCTTGGAATATCATGTCTACACCGGAGGCATATCTCAGCCTCGTAGATATCTCAACACATGCGTTGTTGCTATCCAATGTGTCTATCTTGACTGACTCATAAACTGGCTGAGTACACTCACTACATAGAATATATTAGGTCTGCTGTTAACCAAATACATCAATGATCCAATCAGCTGTTTGTAAATATGTGGATCAATATCACCTGAATTAGTAGAAGCCTCGTTCATTTTCTTCAAATTCATCACCATCAATGTAGGCATGGATTTGCAGTCCATCATCCTGAATTTATTCAATATCTGCATTGTATATTTTCCTTGACTCAGGAAAATATCATCAGTCTTTTTCCATATTTCTCTTCCTAGGAAATAGTTCATCATACCAAGGTCCTTCATCTCGAATTCAGAAGTCAATGCACACTTGCATTAAAAAATAAGGCTTTCTGAACTAACAAGGAATAAGTCATCAACATATAAGACCAAAATTAGACACTCATCACCAAAAATGTGGTAGTATATGTTGGTATCAACAACACTCTTCTTGAAGCCCAAAATCATCAAGTATACATCAATCTTCTCATACCACGCACATGTCTGCTTTAGTCCATACAAGGCTTTCTTCAACATGTAGACATGAGACTCCTTATAATGTATCATGAATCCATTTGGCTGCTGGATGTAAACTTCTTCCTCAATATCACCATTGAGAAAGGCCGTCTTTACATCCATCTGATGTAGTCTCCAACCCATGGACGCAACTAGGGAAATAATCATACGAATGGAAGTGTATTGGGAAACATGAGAAAATATCTCCTCGTAATCTATTCCCTCCACCTGAGAGAATCCTCTAGCCACAAATATCACTTTGTACTTCTCGACGCTTCCATCAGTTGCATGTTTGATCTTATAGATCCACTTGGAAGTCACTACAGACTTCCCTTCTGGTCTTGGAACAATATCCCACACATCATTATTCATGATGGACTGATACTCTTCGGTCATGGCATCTTGCCAAACCTATTGACCTGCTACTTCTCGATGACAAGAAGGATTAGTATCAATTATGTGGCTCATAGCTGAAACACAGCTCAAAAATATCCGTGGTCTCTTTCTCTCTCGGAATGTACCACGAGGAGTTGCATGTCCCTCTACCTCCCTAAGAGTCTGTCGAGCCCATGCAGGTCTCTTCTGGCCTACTGCAATGTCTCTGGGAACATCAACTAGAGCTACAGGATTACTGGATCAACTGGATATGTAACTCTGAAATGCTAAAGGGGGAGAAGGTACTATCTCTTCCTTCTTATCAAGTAGTTTGACTCCCTCTAAATTCAGAAGAATAAACATTTGTCCTAGAGGAATTTGTGACATCATCCTTTTCCTGTGTTGCTATCTCGGAGACATCGCATGTCTTCTCAGGTCCTCTACTACCTCTAAAGTACTTTTCTGGCCTCTTGTATTAGGATAATAACCAATATGGCCTCTCATAGGGATAACAACCAAAATGGCCTCCTGTACTAGAGTAATAACCAAGCAAGAAAATTTGGACTCCCGTACCAGGGATAATACCCTTAATTATCAAAATGCAAGCAACTACAGAGTAATGATGAAATAAAATAAGGAACGTAATACAAAACTTACCTTAGTCTACAATCATTCTCAATCTTGCTTTTGGTCCTCCTAAGAAAGATGAGATATGAAGAAGAATGCCTCATCTCTTATGTCTTCATCTCTTTGATGTGGTTTTGAATCAAAATCGGTAGTGGATGCATGTTGTCTTCCTTTGTTCCTGTTAGGAAGATTTCTCGCAATGTGTCCATACTTGTCACATCTGAAACATTGAATCTTTGATATGTCTTTTCTATGTTCATGACATGAAGCTGCTGAAGTTTTCTTGTCTTTGAATGCTTTGTCGAAATTTATTCTATTTCTTCTGTCTTTCTTTCCTTGAGAAGCAAGATCTTGATTTTCATCATGATGGGAGTCTTGTACTCCTTTGGATATCAGTCTTGTTTCCTTCTGAGTGAAATCTGTCTATAGATGATCAAACTCAGGTAGATCTTCTCTTCCAATGATACTTTAAAGAAATGGTTCCCAATGTCTTGGAAGAGCATTGAGAGTAATCATAACAAGTTCTCTATCTGTTGTTGTTTCTCCAATGGCACCTAGTTGATCTCCGATCTGTAAAATATTCATAAAGAAAGTGGCAATGGTGTCTGATTTCATCATATTGATATTTTGAAGCTGGTGCTTCAATCCAAGAGCTCTGTTTGTGTTGTTTCTCTCAAACATCTTCTTTAATGCATCATAAATCTCATAATTTGTCTTCAGGGTAGAGACGCGAGGTAGTAGATGATCTCTCACTGAATGGATGATTACCTTCCTTGCTTTGACATCATATGCCTTCCAATAAGCCTTCTTTTAATTGATAACTGTGCAAGATACCAAATATAATAAATATGCAGAACAAAAATAAAATGCTAGAAATGGCAGAATAACGGTAATATAACCAACATAATCTCCACAATAACACGTAAATGATATAAGAACAATAACATAAATAGCACTTTGATTCAGAAAGCAATGTTCACGGGCCTCTTCTAGGGGGCAACCTCCAGTTGAGTAACGATCTGTTACAATAATCTCCAAGCTAGGGATTTCATACCCTCGACCCTTATTTATACTAAATATGTCTATCAAGAGAAGCATCTAGAGGAAGATCCTTCTAGAATCAAAAGCTTCTATTAGGTCTTCTTACATCTACCTTATTCTATTTTATTGAAAGGCCTTATTAATATTGACCTATATTACATATGAATTTATTGATCTACCTATGTGCAGGTTAGGACCCTAACATGTTCGCCCCCTTAAAAACAACCTTTTCCTCAAGGCTTGAGATGTGGAAACTGTTGCATAATGGTAGCTGGTTCCCAAGTGGCATCTGCTGGAGTCGTATCTTTCCACTGGACTAGCACTTCCTTGATGGTTCTCTGATGCAGGTGACACTCACGTTGGTCCAAAAATGCTTTTGGATGTAGCCAAATGGATCCTTCTTCAGCTAACTCTAGAAGGTTGGTTTGAATTTGGCACCTAGTTCCAAGCACCTTCTTTAAGCATGAAACATGAAAAACATGATGTAGCTTCGACTGACTGGGCAGAGCTAACTGATATGCGACTTGTCCCACACGCTTGAGAACTATATAAGGACCGTAAAATTTGGGCGCTAGCTTCTGACAATGATTGGCCTTGATGGAAGTTTGCTTGTATGGTTGCAGTCATAGAAACACCTGATCCCCTTCTGCAAATTGATTTTTAGAGTGACCTTGATCTGCTTGTTGCTTCATGAAATTCTATGCCATGACCAAGTTCTCTTTAAGGGTACAAAGAATATCCTCTCAAATTGTAAGTGTTTGGTCAACCACCTGGACCTTCGAGGTACTCGGTAAGTATGAGAGAACTGAAGGTGGCTTCTGTCCATATACCACTTCAAAAGGAGTCATGTGAGTAACTGGATGGTAGGAAGTGTTCTACCAACATTCAGCTAGGGGTAACCATTGAGCCCACTGATGTTGTTTTTCAGAGGCAAAACACCTCAAATATGTTTCCAAACACTTGTTGAAAACTTCCGTTTGACCATCAGTTTGGGGATGATAAGCTGTGCTAAGATGCAATTGGGTGCCATGTATCTTAAGCAGTTCTTGCCAAAAATTTCTTATGAAAGTTGGCTCACGATCAGAAACAATAGAGTGTGGCATGCCATGAA
>JASDQU010243774.1:172146-183578 GCA_032191745.1 Picea mariana | reverse complement strand
CTGTAAATAAAGGGCTCGTAGACTCCTTCTAAGGGGTTCCATAGAACTCGTGGAGTTGGAGATTCCTTCATGTTGGATCCTGTAAATAAGAGGGGCGTAGCCTCCTTCTAGTGGTAGCTGGAGAATTTAGGGAATTGTAGATTCCTTCAGGTTGGTGCCTGTAAATCAGGGGGTTGGTGCTGGAGAATTTGGAAGTTAGTGGTTCCTATGAATGTATACTTGGTATATATAAGAAATCATTATGTGTTTTTCTCCCATTTGGGTTTCCACATAAATTTTGGTGTAATGTATATCTGTGGTTTTTCATTATGAATTGATGAATGATATTGTTTATGATGCAATGATATATTGAATGCATAAGTGTTAAATATTGAATATTGTTGATAAGTTGAAGCTATTGAATATTGTTGATAAAGTTGAAGTTTATATATATTGTGATTGAAAGTGGTAAAAAGTTCACATACTGATTCAACCCCCCCCCTCTCCCCCACCCCCACCCCCCTTCTCAGTATTCCAACAATTGGTATCATAGTCGGTCCTTCAAGAAAATAGTCTAACCACTAGAAAGAATATCATGGAGTATGATAATATTGGAGTACCACAGTTTGACGGAGAAAACTATGCCTTCTAGAGAAGAATAATGAAAACATATATACAAGCATAGGGATTTGATGTTTGGAAAGCATTAGTAGATGGATACACAACACCCACCACTCCTCCAATAGATAGATATGGAAAGAAACACAATGAAAGCAATTCAAGGGCCACAAATGTGATTTTGAATGGCCTAGATCACTTAGAATATGTGAAGGTTATGCATTGTGATTCTACAAAGGATATTTGGGACAAAATTCAAATTTTTTATGAGAGATATGCCAAAGTCAAAGGGGCCAAGCTTCAAACTTATAGAGGACAATTTGAACAGTTGAAAATGAAGAAAGATGAAGATATTGCGGCCTACTTTTTGTGAGTTGATGAAATAGTAAACATTATTAAATGCTTGTGAGAAGAAGTTAAAAAACCATTCCTTGTCTAGAAGATACTAATGTCTCTTCCAATGAGATTTGATCCTAAGATTTCATCACTAGAAGAAAGAGCAGATCTTGGTACGATAAGAATGGACAAGATGCATGGAATATTTACAGCTTATGAAATGAGAACAGAATAAGAGAACCCGTCCAAGAAGGAAGAAACTTTCAAGGAATCCAAGAAGACAAAGAAGAAGAAAAAGCACAAGTCAAAGTCAAATTGCAGCTGCAGTGATGATTCATACAAAGATGAAGAAATAACCAACTTTGTGAGAAAGTTGAAGAGAGGAACTGGAAAGTACAAAGGTATGCTTCCCTTAAAATGTTTTAATTACGGTAAAATTGGTCATTTTACAACTAAATGTCCTTATGATAAGAAATCAGACAGTGGTGAAGAAGAAGATCCCAATAAAAAAAAGAAATATCAAAAGGGAAACAAGAAAGGATATAAAAGGAAAGTCTTCAAGAAAAATATATACTCAAGAGAAGACGGATCCTCATTTGATGAATATGATGAAAGCGATAGTGACTCATAAAGATTACTCTTTATGGGTATGGAAACGAAGAAAATAACTCCTGAAAGCGATGAAGAAGAAGGTGAAGTGGACCTTGAGGTAGAATTAATCAGCACCTTAACTGAGCTGAAGAAAGAAAGGAAGAAAAAGAAATCATTCAAAGAAGAAATCATGTCCTTGAAAACTCTACTTGAAGAAGGAAATAGAATGGAAGAAGTAATGCAGATATGAGTGATTAAGAAAGAAAAAGAGTATGGGAAGCTTGAAGAAGAATTCATGTCATTGAGAGTTAAAGTTGTCAAGCTTAGAAAGAACACTGAAGAGAGAGAGAGCTCCATACCACCAATAAAGAAAGTTGAAGAGAAGTGTTACAGGTTGTTAGAAAGGAAGAATGAAGAGAAGGATAAGGGTGATAMAGAATTAATCAAGGAAWCTATTAAGAAGRAAGAATGAGAGCCCTCAAAGGAAAACATTYCAGAAATGAAGAAGACTCAAGAAKAAGATTACAAAAGAGACAAATATCAAAGAGGACCCTCCACTTTCAGGTATCAAAAAAKMTTCAATCATTGTGAAGGAAACAATARAAGAGAAGATAGTGATCATCCAAGGCATGAATTTAGAAGGACTACATCAAAAAGAAGATCATTCACTCCCAGGTATCAAAATTTCTTTTATGGTCATTGTTTTACTTGTAATAAATTTGGACATAAAGKTGTAGATYGCATAGCTTATGGAAGAAATGTTCAAGAAAGAAATGTTTATGTGGCCCCACACAATATTAAATGTTACAAATGCCACAACTATGGATATATAGCTCATGATTGTAGAATCATGATGGATACTTCCATGAAAGAAAACATTGATATCAGATGCAAGAAAGTTTGGAAAAGAAAGAAAGAACGRGTGAATAAAGAGTAGGTAAATGAAGAACGGGTCCCAGAAATCATACTCTCAGGATTTGTAGTAGTACGAGACCATGATGAATCTACAAGAAAAGAGGAAGATGTCAAAATTAAGGAAGATGTCATAATTCAAATGATAGAAGAAACAAATTACTCTGCTTTAGGGTAGCTTCCTCCACCTTTCTGATCCATCCGACTTGGAGACTCCCATTAAATATGAATATTGAACAGGGGGGGTCTAAGAAGTAGCTCTACAAATCATAGAACTATCTTTTGAGTAGCCTGAAGCATTTGTAGATTTTGGGAAGACAAATTCAAAGTGGTTTGATGATAGAAGTGTAGAATGTCTTGTGATAGTTTGATTGTTTGAGAAGAAACTTTAAGAACACATACTCATGCAGGTATCAACTGAAAGTTACATATTCATGATTGTATAGAGGATTCCATGCATATATTCAGGCAAGGATATATTCAGTACATATTGTTCCATTCTAAGAAAACAGATTGAGCAGCAAGGAATAATTTGTGATCAATTGTAGTAGATGGGTCAGCATTGTGTACAACTGATTAGCAGAATCATGGAAAGTTTTATGACATATGGATAGAGATGGATTCATGAGATAATTGCCAGGTACATAAGACATGAGTCAGAGAATATGCATAGTAGTGGATGAAACCATATTTACAGGTGAAATCAGTTAATCATGGGAAAGCAAGCAGTGAAAGGAACAACATAACCGAGAAAGAGAGATTGTCAGCAGAATCTATATCATCGGAAGGAATTTGTTGAATGACATGATCATTAAGTAGTAAACAATATAAGATATGAAGATTTGAAGTCAAGCAACTTTGAATGTTTTTGTATATGTCAGTTAATTACAAGAGAAAACACTAATGGACAAGAGCATCGGAAGAGAGAAAATAAATAATATATAGGAAAGCCCCACATTGATATACATGAAATCTTGCATATAAGTCAAGGGGTCATAAATCATCAAAGAAAGAGTTCAGGAAAGAAAGATTAGAAGCATGAAGACAGGGGGAGACATAGTGACAGTGGGAGTTACCCTTTTTCCCATGATGTCAAAGATGGAGAAAGAGAACGATCATAAGAGAAATATTAGAAGCTTGAAGATAGGGGGATAAGCCCCAAGAGGAGATACCCTTTTCCATTGATGTCAAAGGGGTAGTGAAACACGAGGATAGAAAGATCGGTAAAATTGGTCACAGGTGAAGTATGAGTGTTGCCATCAATGCTAAAGGGGGAGATTGTTGGATAGTTGGTTGTCATTGATTTTGTTGGATAGTTGATTGTCATTGATATAAATATAAGTGGTTGTCATTGATGTCAATAGATGAGATGGCTATAATTGAATAAGTCTCCAAAGTGGTCCCTTTATGGCATATATTTCAGCATGGCCCTCATGGGAATACGCTTTGAAGAAGTCTACAAGAAACCAGAGGTGTCGTCATGAAGCTCGAAGTTGTTTGAGGATAAGGACATCAAGGACACTGTAAATGTTGGTAACACGCACATAGATGGATATTCCTTGTCATGTTGTTTCCAAAAGTAGGTGGAACATCATGTAGTTCCTCATGGTTGAGGAGTTATGAGTTCATAAAGTTGGAAGCCCTGAAGAATGGTTAAGAAGCCCCTAAACGGTTATAACAAGATGGTACAAGTCATTAATTAAAGGGTAAAGTGGTTATAACAAAAAATTACAGGTCAGCCCTAAAGGTAAGGAAATAACTCATATGGAAAGGTATAAATACACTTCGAGAAGCCTATCATTCTAGCACACACAAATTTATTGAATATCTTATATGTGAGCACACCTAATCTATTTGGAAAATCTGAGGTAGCAAGTCTGAGGTAATGAAAGAGTAAGGAGAGTAAAATTTTTGGTATTGCAGAGGAGATTGAAGGTTTCTGAGAAACCTTAGTTTGGTTGACCCCCATGGGTCAGGATACTAGTGTCTCACAAGGCACCCCCGTGGGTTGTACGGCCCTTGTCTCATGAGGCCCTGTGTGATGCATGGGTTAGTCCCGAGAGGCTAAGACAAATATGTAGGAGGATTCTAGTACCAGGTTTTTTAGGCTAAGGAAGAGCTACAAGTATGAAATATTATGTACCAGGTCAGCTACAGGTGTAAAGGTACATTATTCTATGTGTTTTGAGGCTTGCATCTTGGAAGTTTTGGTACATGCTTGAGGTATGTCTTTGTGAGTTTTGGTATATGCCTTGAGGCACATCTTGGATACTTGGCATATGGTTTGTTGTATGGTATATACTTGAGGAATATCATGAGTGATATGGCACATGTTTGATGGTATCTCTTGGTACATGGTTTATGGATTTTGGCACATGCTTGAGGCACATGGTTTGAGGTACATCTTGGTTACATGTTTGTAATGTTATGGTGCATGCTTGAGGCATGTTTTTTGTATCTTGTTGAGGCATTGGTATATGCTAGAGGAACATATTTGGTGCATGGTCCAGGGCACATCTTTGGCACATGTATGACATGCATTTCTTAGTGATATTGATGTATGTTTGAGGCACATCTTGATGAGGTTATGGCACATGTTTGAGTTAGATGCACTAGATGTTGTGGTATATGTTTGGTGATGTTGGTACATGTTGAGAAACATCTTGGTGATATTATGGTACATTGTTAGAAGCATATCTTGTCTATCTTGGTATCTAGTTTGGTATATGTCATGGTGATGTTATCACATGCTTGAGGCACTTCATTGATGATATCTTATGGTACATTGTATATGGAATGATTGTCACATATCATGAGTGATATGGTATATGGTTGAGGCACATGTTATGGTACAAGTTTTGTTTCATGAGTTGATGATCATATGGTACATTGCTAGAGGAACTTCTTGGTGATCTTGGTACAAATTTTGGTTGATGTGCATGGTATGGTACATGGTTGATGCATGAGATGGTACAGTTTTGATACATGGTTTATGTATGTGATTTGGTACATGGTTAATGTACATGGCATGGCTCATGGTTGATGCATGGTATTGTACAGGTTCTGTACATGGTGTGGTGATGGTTTTGGATCCATGTGAGTGGATCTAGTTATAGTTGGTTAATGATSGTATATCAGTGACAAAGACGGTAACAGGGATAGTGACAGGTTGGATTATCATCAGTTATAGGTTGATGATACAGTGACAGTGTTACAGGTGGATGTGATAATGACAGGTTGATGTGACAGTGGTAGTCACAGGTTGATGTGACAATGACAGTTACAGGTTGATTTGACAGTGATAGTGACATGTTGGATGATAGGTTGATTACATGTTTATGATACTGTGGTAGTGAAAGTATCAGTGGTAGTGACAGTTTGAGTCTAAACTTATATTTCAGGGTGGTAGGGTGGGGCAAGGAAAGGGGGTTGTAGCCTCCTTTCGGTTGGTGCCGAAGAACACATGGAGTTGGAGCTTCCTTCAGGTTGGAGTTTGTAAATTAGGGGTTCATAGCCTCCTTTCGGTTGGTGTCGTAGAACTCAAGGAGCTGGATATTACTTCAGGTTGGAGCCTGTAAATCATGGGGTCATAGCCTCCTTCGAGTGGTAGTTGGAGAATTCAGAGAGTTGTAGATTCCTTTAGGTTGGTTCCTGTAAATTAGGGGGTTGGTGCTAGAGAATTTGGAAGTTGGTGCTTCCTATGAATGTATTCTTCATATATATAATAAATGATTTTGTGGTTTTCTCCCATTTGGTTTTCCACGTAAATTCGGGTGTATTGTGTATATGTGGTTGTTTATTATGCATTGATGAATGATATTATTTATGATGCAATGATATGCCAAATGCATAAGTGATAAATATTGAATACTATTGATAAGATGAAGCTATTGAATATTGTTGATAAAGTTGAAGTTTATATTTACTATGATTGAAAGTGGTAAAAATTGCTCATACTTACTCACCCCCTGGGCCCCTCTCAGTATTCCAACACAAGTTTTTTTGTAAGAGTTCAGAATCAGTTTCAGTGTTGTGGTTTTTCTTCACGCAAGACCAATGGGGATGGTTTCTCTTTTGAAGAAAAGAAAAGAAAATAAAAGGATACCAAAAAGAAGGAAATGATGTGTGTTCATCCTCTCATTGGATATCCCTATGTGTCAACTTCAACTAGTATTTTACATAAACAAAACCAGAGGTCGTATGCCTAATATATTGTCAATTTTCTCAATTCCTTTGCATTTTTGCAACCTCCATTTCACCCTCTGCATTCCACAATTTGTACCCCTTAAGTCCCAAACACACATTCATTTTCATGATTTACCATGGAACTCCCCAACACTTAGTCATTTTCATGATTTACTACATTTCTCCCCAACGCTTAGTCATTTTCATGATTTACCATGTTTTACTATTTTCACACTAAGTCCTCGAAGAAGAATGTGAAGATTTCTTTTTCTTTGCATCATCCATATCATTTCTTATCCTAAGTTTTATCCCCTTCCCCCATCCTTTGACATGCCTCCCAATACACACTCTACCCTATGAAAACATGACACATGGAAGCCCCTTGACATTTGGACATGTGACAATGAAGTGGATGTATCTCTGAATAACACTTGGAATGCATGGGTTGGACACAGATGAATAGGCAATGAGGTGGTGACCAAAAATTACACTATGCACAAGATACACAAGGTTCCATGGTTCTCCCTACTTCACACAAAAATAATATGGGGATGTCATTTGTTTATAAACATGATATGAGAACCCTCTCATAATGCATGTGGGACAAATAGGGTATATTTACAAAACAAGGGCTGAGAATTCACGTAGAAGAATAGAGAAATTATTGTTGAGTCCCTATCTTATGGCGGCCATAACTTGAGATATCGATGTCCAAATTGAGAAAATGGGAGCTCGTTGGAAATATAGAGCCATGAAAAATAACCTAGAAATGGTTTTCATGGTTGGAATGACAACTATCATGCCCTAAAAATCAAAACACATTTGTGACTATTTATAGCTTGGCAACAAATTATTTTTTTAATGGTTTATTAAAATAAATTTATGAACATCTAAAGTTGGTCCCAGTTGGGGAACGGATATATAAGTTCACAGTTACAAAGATATTTCAATAATCATTGATATTTTATTACAAAATTAGCAAAATAAACCCTAATCCTAAAGAATCTCCAAGAATATGAATAGAAGATTATAAAAGAAGATGAGATGCATATTCATGGATAGTTTTTAAGAAGGAATTTTGTTGGAAGAAAATTTTGTCTTTCTAAGATTTGTGAATTAGTTGGCTTGAATTTCCCCCTCATCTTTCTTTCTGATTGATTCTTTCCATCAGTTTTTACATGTATGTTTTGCAATAATAAGACCTAAGTCTGATCATATATCTATATCTATATCTATATCTATATCTATATCTATATCTATATCTATATCTATATATATATATATATATATACACTTTTTCATGCATTCCCCATTATATTCTAGGTCCAGAGGAGCAAAAAATCTTCTTGTAGAAAGAAAATGCAGTTTATTTCAGTTTATCTAATTGTGACTGAGATCTTGTTGAGGTTGTTTCAACCCTCTTGTTTCAAACATTGTTAAACTTGCTGCATTTGGTATATTATTAATAGTTTCTCCCATAAATAACTATCCAGGTATCATTTTGTTTCTATGAATCTTGTGGTGATGTTATCAATGGATTCTTGAGCATGTGATGCTTTTCAAACTATTTGATATTAACGAAGCAATCTTTTAAAGTTCTTTGATGACCTATCCATTTATTATTTCATCTTACAAAGTTATAGTTGACTATGGGTTCACATTATTTTAAGAGGAAGGAAAAATATACATTGAAAGAAAACCTTGTAGATAAAAAATCTTTTGCAGTCATATTTATTCATTTTCTTGAATGAGATGATGTGCTCAACAAGTACATCTCTTATATGAAATTTTTATTGGAAGATTCATTGGGGTTTGCAATTTAGCACTCTCCCTTTTCATGCATCTAAGGTCATAAGAAGAGTCTTTCATATATATCAAGAGAGGAGTACCACCTCTATAAAAACGTAGGAGAACCTTTCTTGTTTCCCATGAGACTTTATCTCAATGTTAGTTCTTTTCCTTTGTTAATAAAAAGAGATCAACATTTTTCCCACGCATATTGGGAAAAGATTCATTTTCAAGAAATCTGATACTTTTTAGGATCGGATATTATTGAAAAACTCAAAGTTGTCTAGTTCAATTCTTGGAAAGAGATCTATCATATTTCTAGTTGAATGGTTTAAGATGAACCGAGTTCTTGAAAACCTCATTCAAGGAGCATCAAATAGCCTTGAATATATGTTATTGGAGTTTCGAGCACAACTCAGCGATTCCAATTTAAGGAGAATCAAAGAACCATCCAAGATTCGAGAGGATGAGCTCCCTGGAGACTCCATTATCTGGAATTTGAAGAAATATTCCCTAGAGACTCCACTAAAAATATTCTATAATTACAAGAAGATCTATATGGAGACTCCACAGAAGAGTTTATTTCATGTTGTGATTGTTAGAATATGAAGGATTGTGCTCGTTTTACCATTGACAATACCCTTGTCACCCAACCATAGGTCGAAGCCACCCTCTGAGCACTTGACCTTGACAGAGAAGAATATTGGTAGCAATCAATAGCCAAGCAAGGCTAATGCACCAAGCAAGAAAAGTAACCAAAGATGATCAGATAGTCCCACCCAAAAAATGGCGCAACACCTTTCCCAGAACTTACGCACAAAGCTGCCAAACTGTAGTGCGCACAACTAGCTCTCTGCAATTCTGAGAATGTGAATAATGAGAAACTGGTGCTCTGTATTTATAGTAATCTGGCAGGCTTTCCTGGGCCGACTTCTCCTTCTGGGTACTAATTAATTCATATTAATTATATTTCTGCAGTCGACATCTCATCTAGGCTTTCCTTTATTTATTTGATTCCTTCTGGAATATTCTAATCTTGTCATAGGTCACAATAGAGGTTCATACCTCCCAAAGCTACCATAATATCAACACTCCCTCCTAGCTAGGGAGGTATGGTCTTGAGCACAAATAGACCATTCAACTGGTAGTATCACGAGCACCGTCATTATTATCCAACTGGATAATCTCCTATGACAACTGGTACAATATCAATTGATAGAACACAACTGTGTCTATCCACAGTAGTACACAACTACTCAAACCGTGACACATAGTCACAAACAGTGGAACATATACACCACAGTAGTATATCTCTATTGTCTGGAGACAAGTAGTCTCCATAACAATCATCTGATGACAACCTGTATAGAAAATATTGTTAAAGATAAACCGAATCATCTAGGCCAATCTTTCACTCACGTTTGTGAGATATGAAAGAATATATGCCCTCATAGTAGAACAATGAGATATATGGACTATTCTTCACAAGCAAGGAAGAATAATTGTCATGTCTTCTGAACCTGGACCATTCCCCATCCTGGGCCATTCTTCCTACACTAATCAAAGTGCACCCTAAAGAGAATGTATAAACCCTAAGGAATTCTTGTCCCTGATTGTTGAGCATGGACCATTCCCCACCTTGGGCCATTCCTCCTACACTAATCAAAGTGCATCCTAGAGAGAATGTATAAACCCTAAGGAATGACTGTCCAAACCATTTCCTCTGTTAACCACAAGAGGAAAAGATTGTCCTGTATCAACCTCCAAAACGGACCATTCCTCATGTTAAATGTTGAGCTCCAATCTACCCTAGTAAATTAGAGTGTAAATGATTGTCAATACGGTGTTTGTAAGACTTAGAGGCATGTCCAAAGTATATGGATTTTAGAGATAGTTTTTATCTTTTATGGAGATAACCCAAAAACCTATTCTAAGGCTGAATGTGAAAGAGATGCTAAGCTCTTATTCAGAAGTCATCTTCATAGATCTCATAACAGTAATCAACACTTGTTTTCCTAAATGGTAAAAACAGTAAGCATTCAAAAGAAAGTTTAAGATCTATCCAATGTTAGAAGAACAAAACTCTTATTCAAGAGATGCATTCATTATCTTCCTTCATTCATTCATTAACAACTATCATCAAATCAAATCAAAATACTGAAAGCATAAATAACTCAAAAGCATTCAAACTATCTTAATGCTGGAAGTCAAACTGCACATTGAGTTCTCATTCAAGAAACCATTCACAATATGATTAAGGATGAAAACATTAAGTATGTAACTGAGATATGAAATTCATCTACCTACAGCAAGATAAAACTCATCTACAGCGAGCAAAATCTGATCTAAAACATGTACTTGAAAAATAACACAAGGAAAGAGTGTACTAGTTGGCAATGGGGGCCCTCCAATACTTCCCTGGTACACTTTGGTTAACTTCAGCTAAGAAAGGACTCCAGTAGCATTCAAATCATCAAAAGCATTCCCATGAAAAAAACACAGAGCTGATCTTCAAAAGTGCAAATTCTCAAGTTTCTTCATTCATATCAAGAGTGTCTTACTAGTTAAAGTTTAAGAGTATTTATACAAGAGTCTTAAAACCAAAAGTGCTAAAATGTCTCCTAAATATCATAAGTAGATCCAAAATATCCTAGGAGGGTCGAATGCCTCCTTTAGATCCTCAATATATGGTCAAAATCCCACGAAATCAAAAACTGTCCAAGATTTAAGGCTGAAACAGGGCAATTTCTGCTGAAGTGGCCCTGTTTGACCAGCGTTGACTGGACATCTAGCAGTCTCAGATTTCGAATCTGATAGCTCATTATCCATCCTTGTACATCTGGGAACACAACCCAAGTGTTAGATTTCGCCCAGGTGTCCTGCAAGTATACAAACCACGGAGCTTTTACGGGATTTGGTCAAATCCTGTAATTTCTGGTAAATTTCCAATTTTAATGCAAAAATTTAGAAAATTCAATTCAAAAGCAAAAGAATGACAAATATACCTTGAATAGGCTGTTTCA
>JASDQU010243774.1:120214-140200 GCA_032191745.1 Picea mariana | reverse complement strand
GCAGTATCTAATGCATCTGTTGAGATATGAAATGGCAAAGTCCAATTAGGTCCTCTTAATATAGGTGTTGTTGATAGCTTGTCTTTGAGCTTCTGGAAGGCATTTTGACAATTAGTATTCCAATGAAAATGTATATCTTTTGCAAGTAATTTGAATAAAGGCAAAGCTATTTTACCAAAATTTTCAATGAATCTTCAATAATAGCCTGCATATCCAAGAAAACTTCTCACATCTTTTTGGCTTATTGGTTCTGGTAGATTTATGATGATTTCTATTTTTGCTGGATCCACTATTATTCCTGATGATGAGATATGATGACCCAATACTACCCCTTCAGTTAACATCATAAAACATTTTTCATTGCTAAGAGACAAATTTGTTTCTATGCATCTTATTAAGACTTTTTCCAAGTTTTCCAAAGATTTTTCAAAAGAACCACCATGCACAGAGAAATCATCCATATATACCTCTACACATTCATGTACTAAATCAGCAAAAATGGCCAAGACTCTTTGAAAAGTAGCTGGGGCATTACACAAACCAAAAGGTAATACATTATAAGCATATGTACCCCATGGGCATGTGAAGGTAGTTTTTGTCCTGATCTTCTAATGCTATTTTGATTTGATTGTAGCCACTTAATCCATCTAAGAAGGAAAAGTATTTCTTTCCAGTGAGTGAATCCAAGACTTGATCTATGAATGGTAATGGAAAATGATCTCTCAGCGTTGCTTTGTTCAATTCTCTATAATCTACATAGATTCTCCATTTTCCATTTTTCTTAGGTACAACAACTAATGGAGAAACCCATTGACTATCAGAGATAGGGTAGATGAATCCAACCTTCAATAATTTTTGCAATTCTTCCTTGACTATCTCTTTCAACATTGGATTCATTCTTCGTTGTGGTTGTCTGAGTGGTCTTATGGTATCATCTGTGTAGATATGATGAGTGCATGTATCTGGATGAATTCCCTGCATGTCAGTATATTCCCAAGCAAATGCTTTATGATATTTTTCAGTAGTGCAATCAATTGTTCTTCCTGGGATGGTTCAAAATTTGTACCAATATTCAAATGTTTCCCAGGACTAATTTCAATTATTTTTCTTTGAGCACTTGCCATAGAACTAACTGAGAAAATTTCATTAAAAGCTGACCCTAAAGAATTGATTGTGCAATTTTCTTGAAAAGTTTGTCCTAAGATTTCATCTGCAGCAATGTATTGTGTGTCTCTTAATTCTTCCGAGATATCTGGTTCAGCAATGAAATAGTCTAATAGATCTTTGTTATTTTCCTCCCTAAAATCAAAGGCTTGATTAATACTTAATATAGGTTGAATTACTTCTTCCTGTTGTTGATATGTTTCTTCAAGCCAAGGTAATTGTTCTATTATAGAAGGTTTTTGAGCTGGAGGATAAAGTGTGATTTGTTTCCTTTCAGTCCCATGTGAGATAAGCATATTCCCTGTTCTACAAACAATGAAAGCGCCAGCTGTGGCCAACCAAGGTCTTCCAAGGATTAATGGATGGCCTCCTAGATTAGATTTTGGTTGAAGGACTAGGAAATCTACTGGATATTCCCAAGAATCTAAAGAAACTGTGATGTCTTCTAGTATTCCCTCAAGAACTACTTTAGATCTATCAGCTAATTCTAAGACCGTGGTGGTTGGTCTCAGATTTTGCAAATTCAAATGTCTCATTGTTTCTAGTGTCATCACATTGATAGCTGCTCCTAAGTCAATTAATGTTTTATAAATTGAAAAATGGTTGATTGTTATTGTCACCATTGGAATCCCTGGATCAACATATTTTTCGATGGAAATGTTATTTGACATTAGGCCTGCTAGATTTCCAATTACGTGAATTGTTGGTGGATCTTTCCTTATTTTGTTTGTTTTCTTTGAACAATATTCCTTAATTGCCTTTTTATAGATTGGGATATCCTTGATAGCTTGCAATAAAGGAATTTTTACACAGACATTTCTTAATTCATCTAAGACATCAAACTCAGGAAGAGATATTGGTAATTTCTCTTTGACCAACCTTTCTGGGAAGGGAGGTGTTGGGATTTTTAATTATTCTTCCTTCTGGATCTGATTGTCTATTGATAACTCTTCTGTGCTAGGAATATCCTCTTTTTCAATTGGTTTCTCTGTGATAACAGGAGAATCCATTGGTAAAACTTTTCCAGACCTTAAGTGGATATTTTGAAGAGGGAGGATGGAATATGATGGTCCTTCTTAAACATTATACATGGGTTTTTCCACTTTATTACTAGGATTGGAGATTGGTTGAGATGGTAATTGAGTTGGTCTGGGTGGAGGTTGGTTGGATGGTAGTTGAAGTTTTTGTGGTTGGGTTAGTTGAGGTGCAGGTTGTGATGGCTGAAAGTATGAATTTTGTGGATGATTCTACTGGAACTGTTGATAATGGAAAGGTTGATATGGTTGTTGGTATGGTTGTTGATAAGGTTGTTGATATGGCTATTGGTAAGGCTGTTGGTACGGCTGATTTGCTTGAGAATACCCTCGCCAACCTTGAGGAGATTGGTTTTGGTTCTGCTGAGGAGGCCAAGCTTGCCAAGGCATGGGTGCATTCCATGAATTTTGAATGGGAGTTTGGAAATTCTGAGGAAATTGTTGAGGAGCAAAATTTTGAGACATACTTGTGAAACGTGGTTGCCAAGGCCTCCTAGGTGCTAGGTAGTAAAGAGATTCCATTCCTTGTCCTTCTTCTATATGAGCAGCTTGTAGTTCTTTTAACCTTGGACAATCATTAGTGGCATGATTATCTGTACATAATCCACAAACTTGAACTTTGTTTAAAGGGCATTCTCCCCGTCCATGTTTTGTTCTGCATGAAGGACACCAAATGGAAAATATTTTCTCTTGTCCCTCTTGCTTCTGTTTTTCCTTCAACATATCAAGTTGTGAACTAAATGTGCTCATAATATCAGTTTTAAATCTTTCAAACAGATTTCCCAATTCTGTTTTAGTGACACCATTGGAAATTGATTTTGTTGACCTTGTCACAGTGTCTCTTTGTCCTATTCCTCTTTTAGCTTTTCCTCTTGAGTATTTCTTACATAATTCAGCGATTTTTGGGAAAGGAAGGTGAGAAATATCCCCTGCCCCCATTAAGTTAAGAGCCTCTAAGTTTTCATCTGATATTCCCTTTAAAAAGATAGTACGAATGACATCCAAAGGAAGATTAGATTGCTTAGATTTATGCATATTGTAAAGAAATTTTTCTAGATATTCTTCTAAGATTTCTTCTTCACTTTGAGTCATCTTAAAGATATCTTCTTTAGAGTCTTTGGACTTGCAATAAGGCTGATATTTAGTAAGAAATTTCTTTTTCATGTCTTCCCAGTATACTATGGTTGCTTCTCCCAAACCCATGAACCATTTCAATGCATATCCTTTCAAAGTGGCAGGAAATAAATGAAGTTTTTGAGCATCACTAGTATATCCATATGTTCTACAAACGATGTCAAATTCAAACATAAAAGAATCAGGGTCTTCAGTAGTCAAACCAAAGAAATTTGGAAGAACAGAGGGAGGAATATTTTTCATTTTTATATCATCTCCTAAAAGGGTTGGTGTGTCAACTATAGGAAATGCAAATGTAGTATGTTCTTCCTCCTCTTCTTCATCATTTCTTCTTGCCTCTTCTTGGTGTGATTCTCTATCTTCTCGTTCTTTCCTTTCTCTTTCTTCATTTCTTTTTCTTTCTATTTCTCTTTCTATTTGTCTATCGGCTTCTTCCATTTCAAAGAAGTTTTCTGTTGTAAAATCTGATATCTCTGTTGGAAAAAGAGGTTGCTCTATTTGTTCAAGAATAGTTTGTTTTTCCTTTTTCTTTCCTACAGAAGATATTTCTGTTGGTGTTTGTTTCTTCTTTACTTCATAAGCCAATAGGACTTGCCTTTCTATGAGATTCAATCTTTGCCCTGAACGTTGTTTCTCTTCTAATTCTTTCAAAGTAATCTTTCCAGCAGTTGGTGTGGTGGATTTAGTTATGGATGTGCCTGCTCCTAGAGATGGTGGATTAGTTTTGGGGGGGTTTTGTTTTAAAAATCTGCCTTTATTATCCCTAAGTTTAGACATAAAGAAACATAATTCAAAATCACTTCTATGTTATGTTTTTTTTTCTTTTTATGACTATATATGTTTTTTTCTTTTATGAGTATATATGTTTTTTTTTATATCTCTAAATATGCCTCCCTGGCAATGGCGCCAAAATGTTGAGCTCCAATCTACCCTAGTAAATTAGAGTGTAAATGATTGTCAATCCGGTGTTTGTAAGACTTCGAGGCATGTCCAAAGTATATGGATTTTAGAGATAGTTTTTATCTTTTATGGAGATAACCCAAAAACCTATTCTAAGGCTGAATGTGAAAGAGATGCTAAGCTCCTATTCAGAAGTCATCTTCATAGATCTCATAACAGTAATCAGCAATTTGTCTTTCTAAATAAAAACAGTAAGCATTCAAAAGAGAGTTTAAGACCTATCCAATGTTAGAAGAACAAAACTCTTATTCAAGAGATGCATTCATTTTCTTCCTTCATTCATTCATTAACAACTATCATCAAATCAAATCAAAATACTGAAATCATAAATAACTCAAAAGCATTCAAACTATCTTAATGCTGGAAGTCAAACTGCACATTGAGTTCTCATTCAAGAAACCATTCACAATATGAGTAAGGCTGAAAACATTAAGCATGTAACTGAGCTATGAAATTCATCTACCTACAGCAAGATAAAACTCATCTACAGCAAGCAAAATCTGATCTAAAACATGTACTTGAAAAATAACACAAGGAAAGAGTGTACTAGTTGGCAATGGGGGCCCTCCAATGCTTCTCTGGTACACTTTGGTTAACTTCAGCTAAGAAAGGACTCCAGTAGCATTCAAATCATCAAAAGCATTCCCATGAACAAAACATAGAGCTGATCTGAGCGGAGGCCTTCTGAGGAACTTTTGGGTTGTTTTGAAAACCTTTGTTACTGCTTAGATTGCTATTTTTGTTGTTCTCTGCAATATTTTGTAGCATTTTTTGTACCAGAAATGAGAATTTTAATAATTCATAAACAGAAATTTTAGCCCTTAACATTTTTAGATCTTCAACCAAATCATAATCTAAGCTTGGGTTTACATGACTCTGTTTAGTCTTGGCTGGTTTACACTGTTTTGGGGGCAAAGTCGTGGTGTTTTCAGAAGAAGGCTTGTTTGTTGTCTTACTCCTAGTATTGTAAGGATGTACTGTCTCGAAATTAGCTTGAAAAATGCTATCCGAGAAGTGTCCAAAGATGTTCGGAGAGGATTCATCTTCTTCTATTGTCTCTTGTTTAGCTACTTCCTCAGGGATCTCAGGAGGCATCAAGTTATCCCGTGCTTCTAGAATCGTTTGAATAGTGAATTGCAGGCTTTCTAGATTTAGGCCTTCGGTATTTGAATTAGGTCGGTTGGTGGAAAAAGGCTTCCTAAATGGGGGTTTGTAAGGCCCTTTGCTCAAAGAAGCTTCTTCAGCCATCCTTTTCAAATCTATAACTTGATTGGACAGTTTTTGAAAGACTTTTTGTAATTTTTCTAGATCTGAGCTTTCCGGTTGTGCTTTGTTTTGGGCAGGTCTAGGGAAGATTTCGATTTTCTTGTTGGAAGATGAACTAGTCTCTATTTCGTTGCTAGTAGTGTCTTTTAAGTTGAGGATGTCTTTCTCAATCTGGCTGGCTTCTTCGAAGGCCTCTAACAACGTAGCTTTCTTAGATCTCTTAACTCAAATGGCTATGCTTTGATGTAAGGCTTTCATATAATATGTGATAAGATTCTCGGCAGGTATTGAATCTGTAGGGATTCGGTTCTTTAGTGTTAAGAATATTTGATTAAAGTCATTGATTTTCTCTTTGAGGTTCATTCTTAAACTAGAAATCTCCATGACTAGAACTTCTAGGGACTTGTCGTCACCAAATTTCTCAAGAAAGTAGGATTCAAACTTCTCCCATGACACGATGGTATGGGGTTGTTGGGAAAAGTACCAGGTAGAGGCATTTCCCTCGAAGGTATAGGGAAACAATCTACAGACTACATCTTTGTGCTCGACGTTACGGAGTCTAATGGCTAACATAAACTTTTTGATGTGATCTTCGGAAATCTTTTTAGAGTCCGGGTCAAATTTAGGGAGCCACTTCTCCGGGTGTTTGGGTAAGGGATGTTGCGGCCCGGGTACGACCACTGCATCTTGGTTGAGCCAGGGTCTAGCAGGATTGTTCTGGTTGGCCATTGGTGTGGGCGGTGTCGAAGGCTAGGATGAGGAACTGCCTTCGTCAAAGGATTCTTCTCCAAAAGAATAAGGGGATGAAGGAGGTGGTGAGGGTGGTATACTAGATCCTCCTGCTGCAGGAGTGATGATTGGATCTGTAGGGTTTAAAGTGAGGCTAGTGCCTCCAAGTTTTTCTCTGATATCACATAAATCTAATGGTTGGTCCAAAGGTCAGTTTGGTTGTCTTAAATGGGCAAAGGCACTGTGTGTTCTTAGGAGAGATTGGTGGACAATCTCTTATACGTCATCACCTGTAGGATTTGGAGTTACTAGTTCAACTGTGATCCGTAGATCGTCGTTTGATGTGGTTGTTGTTTGAGGGACAATGTTGTCATTTGAATGACTTCTTTTCACTATAGGTGAGTGGGTAGGTGGTGGAGGAGTCTTACGACCACCTTGTGCCATTAATAATTTTCAAGCCCTCCTTCTAGCGCCATTTGTTGACGGGCGAAATTGATCGCTCGTCAACTGGAAGAGTGAATCTGGTCTGGGGTTGTCTATTTAACCCAAGCCATTTGGATTAATCCACTTCGATGGGTTTAGCGGCTCCGTTATCCGATCCAAGTCCTAAGAAAGTGAAAAAAAAACAAAACTAAAGAAACTAACTAAATGACAAATAGTTGCTGAAAACTATATACAAATTTAAAGTATATTCACAGTTTACTAACTAATATTTATAGAATAGTAGTTCTACTTATTAAATGTACAGTGTATTGATATGATTAAATTTCTAATATATGTACAGTATTCACAAAATGCAAATTTTGATCGAAATCTGCGAAAATCATATATGAATTGATTTATGACAACGAAGCTATCGTTCAGTGTTTTTTGATTTTTTTTTATAACTTTTATAAATAAGAAACGAAATGGAAGCTATCTAGTTGAGAAATAAAAATAACAATCCATACAATGTATTTAGACTACAGGAAATTCTTATATTAATTAAACTAATGAAATGCAACTAGCAACCTAACCTGTAATCGCATCTCATATGTGTCCTACGTATAGCATCTATGTTTGTTGTTTGATGAGGCCAACCCACACCAAATTTTCCAAATGCTTCTCGTAAACGCAAAGAAGTAACGGTCGAATGCTAATAACAGAACATGTAATATATGTAGCAACAACAATTTATAATGTGATAAATGATCATATTAAGATAAATCTAGCTATGAGAATTTGCATATAACTGCTGATTGAATAAAGAAGATTAACCTTCTAATCATCAAATTATAACAGATTAATTGTTGTATATAAAATGAGAGACATAAAACATGGACATTATATAAATCCCAGCACATCAACCATGTAATAAATCATGATATCTAAAGTAGTCACAATTTGATTACAAGTCAAAATGCGCAAAACTTGAACAAAAATATGATATATCAAAGCTAAAGCTGTGCGAATATCCACTTTCATTCAAGTCTATCAATCACAAATCCATAGTTTTTGCTCCCAAGCAGCGATGGTTTTTGGTTTACAAAATAATACATTTATAAAGGCCACAGGATCAAAACATTTCCTATGGAAATTATCAAATTTGTTCCAAAAATTGTGGGGAATACAATCTCCCAAATTCCTATTGTCATCAAAACTAACAGCCTATTCTAAAACCATGTAAAGAAATAGCATGTTCAGAGATGCCACTAGCGATTCAATCTCCTTTAGAAATCGTATGTACCTGTAAACGCACAAGAATACACGATTTCAGATTTCTTTTTAGTTGTAAAATCAAAGAATTCAAATTTTAGTAACTAGCTACAGAATCTCACGATTCTATAGCTAGTTATTATTATAACCAGAATCGTGTTTTATCAAATCATTCAAAACATAATAGAAGTAATTTGAGAAAACAAATCTTGTATTCTAATTCAAAACAAAAACAAAATCATCTTAAAATTATTTTTAAAATACCATACCTCAGATTCAGGAATTCGTTTTAATCAAGCAATTTTAGAGTTCACAATGGCAGTGGCCGCTTCCACGTTCTTAAACATAATAGAGCCTGTGGTTTTTTGTCTTTTATCATTAGATTGAGCTACGTTTTGCAATCTGTCGTTTTCTTTTGTTAGCACTTTCACCTGGTCCTCCAAGGACTTGATCTGAGACTGAAGCAAAGGCACATCTCTATAATACGGACCGAGCCATGACTGACATTCACTGCATTGCAGCCGAATAGAATGTGTATTAGCAGGTGGGGAATTTTTCACTTGGCTTGTAGGTTCTCTGTCGAGTTTGATTCCAGGGAAATCAGGGTTGTCTTTAAGACTCGGTGGGAGGTTTGTCACATAGTCATAGGGTTTAACTGAGCACAGTCCATACGGATATGGATATTCTTCAGTTAGAAACCGTTCAATTTCTGAATCGGAATCCTCTCTTAACTCAATTGGGTTTTGGTCTGTATTTTCTTTAGGTTTATTTTTGGCACACTGTGAAACCCAACATGTGAACCTTTTACCCTTGTAATTGATATCATTGTTACCCTTACACTTTTTCTTTGCAGATTTTTTAACAGGCTTACCACCATCTTTTGGATACGAATTAGATAGAGCATCAATTTGGGTAGTGCCTGGGTAGGTCAAGGGTTCCACAGAGGGCAAGAGCGAAGGAGGGGGAATGACGAGCTCAACGAGGGTTTCTGTAACAACGGACTTTTCAACTTGTTCTATTTCAAAACCATTCCTTAACAGGAAAGCGTCCCAACAATCACCATTCAACTTCAACTGATGAACCATAATAATTTTAATCAAACAGTGGTGGAACAGGCTGGAGTCAGATTTCTCCCTTTTAAAATGCTTTGCCATTTTGTATAAACTTCGAAGGAGAAAATAGGGCATGTTTAGAGGAAAATCGATAAAACCCATGAGCAACTGCAAGTGATATAAGAAAACAAAACCATATCTACCCTCACGGGTAACGAACTGCTTGACAATAGCTAACAGGTCATGCCATCTAGGTTTTAGAGCTGTAACGGGCATACCTTTGTTGCGGATGGTAATCTTCCTTGAGGTAAACAACAGTGACCAGGGGACCTCCTCAACCTTAGAGTTTTTAAACCATTTTTGTCCCACGGCTGGCAGACCAGTGGCTGAGCTGATGAAATCTTCATTTAACTCAAGCTGGACGTCTCCAATTTTAGCTCTGCAACCATCGAACATTAGCGCGAATTGTTGAGCGACTGCCAAATTAAAAACCTCAAACTTCTCAACAAAGACCCGTCAACCATTCCTCTCTAAGTCTTCTCGGGCATTATTAAACAATAACAAAGTATGAACACCGTTGGGTTCTATTCTCACTATGGGAGCCATGGCTAACAGCACAAAATCGAGAGGGTATTCGGCGATAGGGTTTGACAGAGTAGTAACAGATCCATTTGCCTCGATCTTCCCAATACAATGCAAAGGCAGCTCAAAATGCTATGAAGGAGCATTAATGCTATGTGTGCGAGGATAGTGGTGTGGATCAAAGCCATGCAAGAACATCATATCAGGCTGTACTTGGAATGACACGTTGGTGTAATGATACATTAAAATCATAAAAGTTAAAAAACCATTATGTGCATATCCAAAAATTCGATCAAAAGTCAAATTAACAATTGCATACCCACGATTCGACCAAAAAACAATATGTCTAATAAACCATTGCATCAAAGATTTTATAAATGAAAACCATATTAACAATAGTCAAACGCTAAATGGGTGGTGTTTTGATACATATGTAACCACTGGTGTGTTTGAGGCCAAGGATTTATAACCATATAAACAACTAGGTTCATGATAATCCAAATGATCATTAACCCTTTGATGTAACCAACATGAATTCCAACTGTGGGTTTTCACGCTTGTAGTTGTGAAAACGAAAACGAAAATGAAAAGCAGGTACGCAAAAAGCGAAGGATAATGGTGTCGTTTAATGAGAAAAGTTGCGACAAGTAATGAGGGTTTAAAAACCCTGTGTAGGCAGCTGGTAGATATAGAGATTAATATGGCTACCAACAATATCAATACACCGTACATTTAATAAGAAGAATTACTATTTTATAAATATTAGTTAGCAAACTGTGAATATATATTAGATTTGTATATAGTTTGCAGCAGATGTTTTTCACTTAGTTAGTTTTTTTTTTTTTTTAGGACTTAGATCGGCCAACGGAGCCGCGAAACCCGTCAGAGTGGATTAATCCAAACGGCTTGGGTTAAATAGACAACCCCGAACTGGATTCACTCCTCCAGTTGACGAGCGGTCAATTTCGCCCATCAACACCTTGCAAATCTCACACAATATGCACAAAGCATTTACAATCATTACTTGCACTTAGCATAGTACCAAAAACCTATTCTCTTCCCCTTTCTTACATCACCTATACTTCTATTTATACATTAAAAAAAGGGCCTAAACATGAGTAAACCCATGGGCCAACATCCCCATACCCATTACATAATCCCAAAACCCAAAAATCCCTAAAAAGGGGCTGAGATCCCGCGGTCTCTGCTTCGACTTGCGCTCCACCTTTGACAGCCTGTCGAAGTCCCAAAAATAGGTCAATCATGACCAAGGATCCTCAAAACTTGGTCAAGGGACAACACTCACTTTCTCAGACAATTCATATTCACTTTCCCTGAATGGTCCTAGGGGAGTGTGAATCACAACTTAAAACAATATTTTTTCAATTGCAACAATTGAGTTTCAATGGGGCCATCATCTCTGTGAAGTCACGAATTCGAATGTGCAAAATCTCATGATTTGACCCCCATATCCAAATCCAATGATTTAACAGATGTGTAAATTCCCTTGTCAAAAATTGTTTCTTATAAATGATTGTATGACCAAGTACTCTCATAGAAGGGCATCCTTAGGACTATCCCATGAAAATGAATCCAACCAACTAGACTTCTCATGAAATTGACTCAAGGTTCTTTAGTTTTTTTGAGTTATAGATCACTTGCCCGGACAATTCAAGGACACTTTCCCTAAATGGTCCTTGGGGGGGAAATGAAAACTTTGAATTGAAACAATGTGGTGTCTATTACAACATGTGAGTTCCATTTGAGCTATTTTCCTCATGTCTTCACCAAGGGTTAAGGTCAGAGATATCATGATTTGACCTCGAGATCCAAATATAGTGATTTAACACATGTGCAAATGGCCTCATCCAAAATCATTTCTTATATACATTTTTGTGGCCAGGGACTCACAGAGAAGCAATTCATCGGCAATATCCCATGGAGATCAAACTAACAGAGTAGACTACTCATTGAATTGACTTGTGTTTCTTTAGTTGTTTCATGTTGTAGCTTTCTTGCCAAGACAATTTAGGGACACTATCCATAAATGGTCATGGTGGAAAAAAATGTAACACATGATTAGTAATAATGTCCTATTAGTTTTAGGAAGTGACTTTCATTAGGGCCATCATCAAAATGTAGTCACCGAGGTTGAATGCATGATCTTGTACTTTCACCCCTAGATCCAAATCTGGTGCTTTAACACATGTGCAAAATACCTCGTCCAAAATAATTTCTTCTACATACTTGTATGGCCAATGACTTGAGTTGAAGGGTGTCATTGTCACAGTACCATGTAGACCAATCCAAAGGATAATATTGGTTCTTGAGTTGTTTTGAGTGTTAGTTTGCTTTCCCAGAAAAATTAGGGACTATCACTTGCCCTAAATGATTATGGGGTAGAAAATAAAAATAGTGACATAGAACATTGTGCCATGAATTTCAGAAAGTGAGTTTCAATATGGCAATCATTCCCTTGTATTCGTATTGTTTGAAGCCAAAATATCTCATGATTTGATCCTTAAATCCAAATCTGGTGCTTTAACACGTGCAAACAACCTTGTTAAAACAAATTTATTCTACATGCATGTATGGCCAAGGACCCAATGAGAGGGGCATTCTTGGAACTATCTTGTGGAGATGAATCTAATGAAAAAGACTTATCTTCAAACTAACTCATGGTTCTTGAGTTATTTCAAGTTGTAGCTTGCTTGCCTAGATAATTCAAGGACATTTTCCATAAATGGTATCGGGGGGGATGCAAACTATTACTTGGAATGACATGTTATTAATTGCAACAAGTGAGTTTCAGTAGGGCTATTGTTCCTATGAAGTCACCAAGATTGAACGTGTGAGATATCATGATTTTCTCCCTAGATAAAATTCGGTGCTTTAACGCATGTGAAAATGACATCCTCCAAAATCATTTAATCTACATGATTATTTGGCCAAGGAATCATGGAGAAGGGCATCATTGGAACTATTCCATGAAGATGATTACAATGGAGAAAACTGCTTGTTGAATTGACTCATAGTGTCGATTCATTTCAATTTGTAGCTTACGTGCCTAGACTTTCATGCACACTTTCCCTAAATGGTCCAAGGGGTAAAAAATGCAAACCAACACTCAAAACGGTATGCCATCAATTGAAAAAATTGAGTTTCATTGGGGCCATCATCCTTGAGTAGTCACTAAGGTTATGATGCAAGAGCATCGCTCCACCTCAGCACATGCCAGTTCATTAACTCACGTGGTGCACATTCAAGAAAGGAGAGGTGTCGCCCTCTCATTTTTTCCTCGAGAATCCAAGGAGTGATCATGGCAGTAATTGAAGACAAACTGGAAGAGACAATTTGTTCTTTTTCACGAGCTGGAGATAAGGTCTCCATTAATAGGTTGACGGCAAAAGGGATCTGCATCCGATTTGGAGCATATTTCCATCATTGTAATCTATCTAGTAGATAGGTGTTTTGAATGGTGATTTGACACCACTAGTTTGACTTGCGAGGGAAGCTCGTAGAGCCCCTGTTGTATAAATCTTTGTATTGTAAACAAAGTAGAGGTTAGATGATAGAAGGTTAGGTAGGTTGGTCATGTTGAGTAGGTTATACTAGTCAAGGAGAGAAAATTCAGAGAGCCGAGACTCACTTGTAGCTCAGACTCCACCTTTGTAATTTGGCATTCCACCATTAATAGAAAATGACAGTTTTTCCTGTTTTACATTTATGTTCAATGGATGTTGTGTTGTGAATGTCTTTTGCATGCATCTAAATTGTAGATGAATGTTAGAAATCGTCTACAAGGATAGAGATATAGTTTCCTATCCGCGAGTGTGTTGAGTTAAGTTTGTTTCTCTAGGCTAAGTGAAAGGAGTGCACGACAGAGCAAGCAAACTATGTGAGCCAATGTAAAGAGTGTGTATTTGAACTCAGCGAAGTCAGAAGAGAAGATGCCAAGAAGGCGGGCCATATTAATTTATAGACTCAGGGATAAATTTCAAGGTGGTTAAGTTCCTTGAAAATAAAGACTGTGCGAGGGGAGCCACAGTTCATATTTATTGAACACTCTAAAACACTCTGTCGGGAGGTCATAGAGCATGTGTGATCATGCACATAAGAAACACTATTGGAATTGTTGGGGAGTCCCAGAATTGCTAAACATTTTGGTGAATGAAGGCTTTGCAAGAAGCACATCGACAAAGGAAAGGAGATGCCTTAACCTTTCCATAAGGCTGAGAGAGAATTCGTCGAGAATCTTAGCCGAGCACAAGGAGTGCACCCAAGAACCTGTAATTCCATCTTAAAAATCTCAGGAGGAGGAGCGTGAAGTTTCCAGGAGGGCATGAGGAAGTTCAGAAGGAGAACGTGAACTTGGAAGGTTTTCAAGCTGAGCAAATTTGCAGGAGAGTTGCATAGATTTCTGAGTGCAGAAAGGAGTTTCGAGAATAGCCTAAGCCTTGAAAACAAGAAATTGCACTAAGTGTGCAAAGGAATCGAGGACTTTCCAAAGTCTCTAAGACGGAGAATTCATCCATCGTCAAGGACAAGACAGGTGGCAGAATATCGAGAAGTTCGGGAGCAGGAGCTTCGGAAGGTTTGCCGGGAGAAAACAAGGAGTCTTCACGAAGTCACGAAGAGTGATTCAAGTCTAGGTTGTTGGATATGGAAGGCACATGGTAGAGATTCATGTACTCCAAAGGAGGAACCCTTCATAGAAGAGTCCACAAGAAGTCCTGAAGAGCCGAGAGTCGAAGTAGATCTTGGTCGTTCGTTGAAGAGGACACATGGAGTCGGATCGACATTTCACTGGTCGAAATTCAGGAGAAGTAGAGTTGGAAGACGAGAGGACTCGCGAGTTCCAAACTCGTGATTTGATCACAGTCGTTGATCAAAATAAGGACGTGGACTGTAGATATGGGCTCGTAGAATTCGTCGATTTGGGAAATCAAGAAAAGGAGGAAACAACTTCGCGAAAGTCCCAAAGCATGGGGTCACGAAGGGGATTGGCCCACAGTCATAGTCTGTGGTCACATCGAAGAGGGAGCCTAACATCAAGAGTTAGTGGCCATAGGCATAAGAGTTAAAAGCGCAAGGAAATGGTCTGTAGGTGCCACATAGCGGGTGCTGAGGAGGAAAAAAGGGCCTGTGTCAAGTCAATTTGGTTTCATCAAGAGCCCGACAAACCATTCAGTTTGATGACTTGAACGATCCTAGACCGGGAGGTCAAGCCAGCCCTGAAGGAGAAGGAGGAGGTTGGCATCAGGTTGAATGTGTGAGATTTTGTTATTTAACCCCTGGATCCAAATTTGGTGCTTTAACACATGTGGAAATGACCTCATCCATTATTGTTTCTTATGCATATTTGCATGTCCAAGGACTCATGGAGAAGGGTTCTATTGGAAATAGTCACATGGAGATGAATCTAGTGGAGCATATTGATTATTGAACCAACTCACAGTTCTTTAGTTATTTTGAGTTGTAGCTTATTTACTTGGATAATTCAAGGACACTTTCCCTAAAATGGTCCCGAGGGAAAAAATGAAACACATGACTAGGAACATCATGATATTAGTTGAAATAAGTGAGTTTCATTGGGTATATCATCCCAAATAGTAATAGAGGTTGAATACGAGAGATCTCATGATTTGACCCATAGATCCAAATCTAGTGCTTTAATACATGTGCAAACAAGCTCATCCAAAATATTCTATTATTCATGATTGTATGGTTAAGGACTTATGGATAAGGGTGTCATTAACATTGTCCTATGAAGATGAATCCAATGAAGAAAACTTCTCATATTAATGACTCATGGTTCTTGAGTTGTTTCAAGTTGTAGGTTGCTTGTGTGGACAATTTAGGGTCACTTTCCCTAGATGGTCCCATGGAAAAAGAAATGAAAATAGTGACTTGGAACAACATACCATTAGTTGTAGCTAGTGAGTTTCATTGAACCATTTTCCTTGTGAGGTCATTGAGGTTGGAGACAACAGACCTTGTGATTGACAATTGACATTTTTTTTTAAATACCTACATGACGTCGAGATTGCGACGTATGGTAACGTCGTTCCCATGGCACACACGTCAGCGATAAATAGTTGGTCATCGGTTGAGCGACACTACCATATGTTGGTATTATGACGTATGGCAACGTCTATCCCATAGCACACACGTCGGAGATGAATAACGAACCGTCGGTTGAGTGACATTACCATACCTCGGTATTATGACATATGGTAATGTCGCTCCCATAGAAAACACATCGGAGATGAATAATGGATCGTCGGTTGAGTGACATTACCATACCTCGGTATTACGATGTAGGGTAGTGTCGCTCCCATATCACACATGTCAGAGATGAATAACGGACCATCGGTTGAGCGACATTACCATACGTCAGGATTACAACGTATGGTAACGTCACTCCCATAGAGTCCACATAGTGGAGACCGACGAAATGGGATGTCAGAATTCCGATGTCTATGACGTCGTTGTAGCGACAGCTATATGGGGTTTGGACAGTCAAATCCGAGATGACACGTGTCTGCATGCAACATCACAATAGAGACAATAGCTATGGCGTCCGAAAAGCGACGTCATGTGAAACGATGTTTGAGGGGGTCTGATGTTTGTCATTCTCCTGACAATATAAAGTGGCAATTGCGTCGAACGCATCGTCGGAATTTGACCCAAATATACTAGTGGAGGTTTAGGTCGAGGTTCATAGGGTTGTTTATTTTTATTTGTGGTTCAAAGTGTCGAAAGATATTCCATTTTGTAAATTGTTGAGTTGTAGAGAGTCGAGTAGGTTATTGTTTTGAGCGTCAAATCACAGGCTGAGGAGCCTGGTGTGATCTAGTCTACCTCACAGAGGTTGTGGAACCTACTTTATGATTTTATGATTAGAGATGTAGTGCGCACAATGCCATAATTTGCAATAGAATTAATAAAAGAACCTAAGAAGCAATATCTTTGTGGACGTATCCCAAGAGGGGATGAACCACAATAAAACTTATGTTATTTATGTTGTTTATTGTTGATTTACCTTATGTCAGTAGTTATATGATGAATGGATGAATGAATGAATCAGTAGATCTATTATCTTGCATGCATAAACTAACAGATGAATGAATCATAACAATATGAATGGATAAATATGCTAAATGTATGGGAAAAATATATTAGAATCCCAGATCCCCACTCTTCCCTAGACTGCAATCACTTGAGATTTGTAGTCACCCATAAGACTATCTGAGGTGAGACTGCACAGTACACCTTGTGTGTCATGTTTCCTTCTGGGTTACCAGGAGGGTCGATAGTTTTAGAGGGGTTTTGTTGGAACCCTATTCAGATCTGACCCTGGGTCTAACTAAGAAGTAGGAAGAGAGGAAAATTCAAGCCAACAATATGCATTGGCAATGGAAATGGAAATGGTATGCATTGGTATGGTATTCATTTCCTTGTCATTTCCTTGTATGGTATGCATTGGCAATGGTATGGTATGGTATGGTATGCATTGGCATTGGAAATGGCAATGAAAATGGTATGGTATGGTATGCATTTCCATTGCCAATGACAATGCATACCATACCTTACCATACCATACCATACCATTTCCATTTCCAATTCCAATGCATATCATACCATACCATACCATTTCCAATGCATACCATACAAGGCAATGGTAAGGAAATGAATACCATTTCCATTGCCAATGCATACCATACCATACCATTGCCAATGCATACCATATGATGTATACAATGGTATGTATTTCCTTTCCATTGTATGGTATTCATTGGAAATGGTATGGTATGGTATGCATTTTGGAAATGGCAATGGAAATGGTATGGCATGCATTGGTATTCCAATGCATACCATACCATACCATACCATTTCCAATGCATTGGTATGGTATGTATTGTCTTTCCATTTCCTTGTATGGTATTCATTGGAAATGATATGGTATGGTATGGTATGGTATGCATTGTCAATGGAAATGGTATGCATTGGAAATGGCAATGGTATGCATTGGAAATGGTATTCATTGCCTTGTCATTGTATGGTATGCATTAGAAATGGTATGGTATGGTATGGTATGCATTAGTATGCATTTGCATTTGCAATGGAAATGAAAATGGAAATGGTATGGTATGCATTGGAAATGGTATGCTATGGTATGGTATGCAATGGCAATGGAAATGACAATGGTATGCATTAGCAATGGCAATGGTATGTATTAGGAATGGAAATGGTATGCATTAGAAATGGAAATGGTATGGTATGGTATGCATTTCCAATGGTATGAATTGGAAATGGTATGCATTGGCAATGGTAATGGAATTTGTACGGTATGGTATGCATTGCCAATGTTATGCATTGGAAATGGCAATGGTATGCATTGACATTGGCATTGGTATGGTATGCATTGGCATCAGTATTGGTATGGTATGGTATGCATTGGCAATGGAAATGGTATGCATTGTCAATGCTATGGTATGGTACCACATGCATTGGCATTGGAATTGGCAATGGAAATGGTATGGTATGCATTGGAAATGGTATGATATGGTATGGTATGGTATGGTATGCATTTAATTGGTATGGTATGCCTTGAATTTCCTTGGAATGGTATGGTATGGTATTCCTTGCCATGCCATGCCTTTCCATGCATTTCCCTGCCTTCACTTTCCATGACTTGTCTTTCCATTCCATGCATGTCCATACCATGCCTTGACATGGCATGCCATGCCATGTCATTCCATGTCTTGCCTTGCATTCAATTGGCATTCCTTTCCTTTTCCATGCCATGTCTTTCCATACCATGTCATTCTTTCCCATGCCATTTCTTCCCAAGCCTTGCCTTGCCTTCACTTACCATGTCTTGTCTTTCCATACCATGCCTTCATTTTCCATGCCTTTCCTTCACTTGCCATGCCTTGCCTTGCATTCACTTGTCATTCCATAAAAGGATTCATACGTAAAAATTACAATCAAAGGATTAATTAAGCATGTAATTATACAACTTGTTATCCCATATTTCTTATATAAAAATACTTGCATGAGAATTCCAATGTTTTGGTTAATGAGGCATAGTGCAATTTATGAAGAGGAGGTTGATTTTCAAGAAAAATTGTCGGGAATTTTTGGGTAATGTAGTCGTGTGGGCCTTGGAAAAATAGACTTGTGGGAGCTTACAGAACTTCGTTATGCCACTCGTTTTGGATTTTAAGTCCCCAGACCAAATTGGACACATGACCCTGAATGACTTGAAGAGGTGAGTTGCAACTCGCGATAAAACACAAACCAAGACTCGAATGGGAGAATCATCAGTTGAATTGGATCTGGACCACTGGGTTTCAACTAGAGGGGGCCTTCCACTATCATTCCTACCACTAGAAAATCGTTTGTTGGAGTATCTCTGACACTAGGGTTTTGGTCAATGAGGCATTGTGCAAATTCTGAAGAGGAGGATAATTTTCAAGAACATTGTGTTAGGAATTTGTGGGTAGTGTATTTGCATGGGCCTTGGCCAAATATATTTTTGTGATATTATGGAACTTCATTATGCCACTCGGTTTGTATTTTATGCCCCCAGACCAAATTTTCCACATCCCTGAATGGATTGAAGAGGCAAGTTTCAACTAGCGATAAAACTCAAACCAAGAATCAGATGGATGAACCGTCAATTGCATTGGATCCAGAGCACCAAGTTTCAACTATGGGGGCCCCTCTACTGTTATTCCTTCTATCAAAAAACCATTTGTTGGATTATCTCTGGCACTAGGGTTTTTTTCAATGAGGCATAGGCAAGGAAAGGAAAGTGAAGGCAAGGCAAGGCAAGTGAAGGCAAGGAAAGGCAAGTGAGGCAAGGCATGAATGGAAAGGAAAGTGAAGGCAAGGCATGGCATGCTATGGAATGGAATGGCATGGCATTGGAAAGGAAATAAAAGTGAATGCAAGGAAAGTGAAGGCAAGGCAAGGCAAGGAAAATGAAGGAAAGGAAAGGTAAGTGAAGGAAAGGCATGGAATGATATGGAATGACATGGCATGGCATGGAAAAGGAAATAAAAGTGAAGGAAAGGCAAGGAAAGTCAAGGAAAGTGAAGGAAAGTGAAGGCAAGGCATGAATGGAAAGCAAAGTGAAGGCATGGCATGGCATGGCATGGAAAAGGAAAGACAAGTGAAGGAAAGGTAAGTGAAGGAAAGGAAAGTGAAGGAAATGCAATGAAAGTGAAATAAAGGAAAGGAAAATGAAGGCAAGGAAAGGCAAGTGAAGGCAAGGCATGACATGCGAAGGAATGGCATGGCATGGCATGGAAAAGGCAAGACAAATGAAGGAAAGGAAAGTGAAGGCAAGGAATGACATG
>JASDQU010243774.1:71112-83130 GCA_032191745.1 Picea mariana | reverse complement strand
TGAAAAACAGCTGCTGCAAACTATATACAAATCTAATATATATTCACAGTTTGCTAACTAATATTTATAAAATAGTAATTCTACTTATTAAATGTACGGTGTATCGATATTGTTGGAAGCCATATTAATCTCTATATCTACCAGCTGCCTACACAGGGTTTTTAAACCCTCATTACTCATCGCAACTTTTCTCATTAAACGACTCCATTATCCTTCACTTTTTGCGTACCTGCTTTTCATTTTCGTTTTCACAACTGCAAGCGTGAAAACCCACAGTTGGAATTCATGTCGGTTACATCAAAGGGTTAATGATCATTTGGATTATCATGAACCTAGTTGTTTATATGGTTATAACTCCTTGGCCTCAAACACACCAGTGGTTACATATGTATCAAAACACCACCCATTTAGTGTTTGACTATTGTTAATATGGTTTTCATTTATAAAATATTTGATGCAATGGTTTATTCGACATATTGTTTTTTGGTCGAATTGTGGATATGCAATTGTTCATTTGACTTTTGATCGAATTTTTGGATATGCACATAATGGTTTTTTAACTGTTATGATTTTAATGTGTCATTACACCAACGTGTCGTTCCAAGTACAGCCTGATATGATGTTCTTGCATGGCCTCGATCCACACCACTATCCTCGCATGCATAGCATTAACGCTCCTTCATAGCATTTCGAGCTGCCTTTGCATTGTATTGGGAAGCTCGGGGCAAATGGATCTGTTACTACTCTATCAAACCCTATCGTCGAATACCCTCTCGATTTTGTGCTGTTAGCCATGGCTCCCATAGTGAGAATAGAACCCAACGGTGTTCAGACTTTGTTATTGTTTGATAATGCCCAAGAAAACTTAGAGAGGAATGGTTGGAGGCTCTTTGTTGAGAAGTTTGAGGGTTTTAATTTGGTAGTCGCTCAACAATTCACGCTAACGTTCGATGGTTGCAGAGCTAAAATTGGAGATGTCCAGCTTGAGTTAAATGAAGATTTCATCAGCTCAGCCACTAGTCTACCAGCCGTGGGACAAAAATCGTTTAAAACTCTAAGGTTGAGGAGGTCCCCTGGTCACTGTTGTTTACCTCAAGGAACATTACCAGCTGCGACAAAGGTATGCCCGTTATAGCTCTAAAACCTAGATGGCACGACCTGTTAGCTATTGTCAAGCAGTTCGTTACCTATGAGGGTAGATATGGTTTGGTTTTCTCATATCACTTGTAGTTGCTCATGAGTTTTATCGATTTTCCTCTAAACATGCCCTATTTTCTCCTTCGAAGTTTATACAAAATGGAAAAGCATTTTAAAAGGGAGAAAGTTGACTCCAGCCTGTTCCACCACTGTTTGATTAAAATTATTACGGTTCATCAGTTGAAGTTGAATAGCGATTGTTGGGACGCTTTCCTGTTAAGGAATGGTTTTGAAATAGAACAAGTTGACAAGTCCGTTGTTACAGAAACCCTCATCGAGCCCGTCATTCCCCCTCCTTCACTCTTCCCTCTGTGGAACCCTTGACCTACCCGGGCACTACCCAAACCAACGCTCTATCTGATTTGTATCCAAAATATGGTGGTAAGCCTGTTAAAAAATCTGCAAAGAAAAAGTGTAAGGGTAACAGTGATATCAATTACAAGGGTAAAAGGCCCACGCATTGGGATTCACGGTGTGCCTGAAATAAACCTAAAGAAAATGCAGACCAAAACCCAATTGAGTTAAGCGAGGATTCTGATTCATAAATTGAATGGTTTCTAACTGAAGAATATCCATATTCATATGGACTGTGCTCAGTTAAACCCTGTGACTATGTGACGAACCTCCCACCGTGTCTTAAAGACAACCCCGATTTCCCTGGAATCAAACTCGATAGAGAACCTACAATCCAAGTCAAAAATTCCCCACCTGCTAATACACATTCTATCCGGCCGCAATGCGATGAATGTCAGTCATGGCTCGGTCGGTATTACAGAGATGTGCCTTTGCTTCAGTCTCGGATCAAGTCCTTGGAGGACCAGGTGAAAGTGCTAACAAAAGAAAACGACAGATTGCAAAACGTAGCTCAAGCTAATGATAAAAGACAAAAAACCACAGGCTCTGTTCTGTTTAAGAACGTGGAAGTGGCCACTGCCATTGTGAACTCGAAAATTGCTTGATTAAAACGAATCCCTGAATCTGAGGTATGGTATTTTAAAAATAATTTTTAGATGATTTTGTTTTTGTTTTGAATTAGAATACAAGATTTGTTTTCTCAAATTGTATCTATTCTATTTTGATTGATTTGATAAAACACGATTCTGGTTATAATAATAACTAGCTACAGAATCGGAAGATTCTGTAGCTAGTTACTAACATTCGAATTCTTTGATTTTACAACTAAAAAGCAATCTGAAATCGTGTATTCTTGTGCGTTTACAGGTACATACGATTTCTAAAGGAGATTGAATCGCTAGTGGCATCTCTGAACATGCTATTTGTTTACATGGTTTTAGAATAGGCTGTTAGTTTTGACAGTAGGAATTTGGGAGATTGTATTCCCCACAATTTTTGAAACAAATTTGATAATTTCCACAGGAAATGTTTTGATCCTGTGGCCTTTATAAATGTATTATTTTGTAAATCAAAAACCATCGCTACCTGGGAGCAAAAACTATGGATTTGTGATTGACAGACTTGAATGAAAGTGGATATTTGCACAGCTTTAGCTTCGATATATCATATTTTTGTTCAAGTTTTTCTCATTTTGACTTGTAATCAAATTGTGACTACTTTAGATATCATGATTTATTACATGGTTGATGTGATGGGATTTATATAATGTCCATGTTTTATGTCTCTCATTTTATATACATCAATTAATCTGTTATAATTTGATGATTAGAAGGTTAATCTTATTTATTCAATGAGCAGTTATATGCAAATTCTCATAGCCAGATTTATCTTAATATGATCATTTGTCACATTATAAATTACTGTTGCTACATATCTTACTTGTTATGTTATTAGCATTCGATTGTTACTGCTTTGCGTTTGCGAGAAGCATTTGGAAAATTTGGTGTGGGTTGGCCTCATCAAACAACAAACATAGATGCTATGCACAGTACACATAGGAGATGCGATTACAGGTTAGTTTGCTAGTTGCATTTCATTAATTTAATTAATATAAGAATTTCCTGTAGTCTAAATACATTGTATGGATTTTTATTTTTATTTCTCAACTAGATAGCTGCCATTTCATTTCTTATTTATAAAAGTTATAAAAAAAATCAAAAAACACTGAACGATAGCTTCGCTGTCATAAATCAATTCATATATGATTTTCGCATATTTCGATCAAAATTTGCATTTTGTGAATACTATACATATATTAGAAATTTGATAATATCAATACACTGTACATTTAATAAGTAGAACTACTATTCTATAAATATTAGTTAGTAAACTGTGAATATATTTTAAATTTGTATATAGTTTTCAGCAGCTGTTTTTCATTTAGTTAGTTTCTTTAGTTTTGTTTTTTTTTTCACTTTCTTAGGACTTAGATCGGCTAACGGAGCCGCGAAACCCGTCGGAGTGGATTAATCCAAATGTCTTGGGTTAAATAGACAACCCCGGGCCGAATTCACTCCTCCAGTTGACGAGTGGTCAATTTCGCCCATTAACAAATGGTGCTAGAAAGAGGGCTTGAAAATTATTAATGGCACGAGGTGGTCGTAAGACTCCTCCACCAACTACCCGCTCACCTATAGTGACAAGAATTCATTCAAACGACAACATTGTCTCTCAAATAGCAACCACATCAAACGACGATCTATGGATCACAGTTGAACCAGTAACTCCAAATCCTACAGGTGGTGACGTATAAGAGATTGTCCGCCAATCTCTCCTAAGAACACACAGAGCCTTCGCCCGTTTAAGACAACCAAACCGACCTTTGGACCAACCATTAGATTTCTCTGATATCAAAGAACAACTTGGAGGCACTAACCTCACTTTAAACCCTACAGATCCAATCCTCACTCCTACAGCAGGAGGATCTGTTATACCACCCTCACCACCTCCTTCATCCCCTTCTTCTTCTGGAGAAGAATCCTCTAACGAAGGAAGTTCCTCATCCCAACCTTAGACACTACCCACACCAATGGCCAACCAGAGCAATCCCGCCAGACCCTGGCTCGACCAAGATGTAGTGGTCGTACCCGGGCCGCAGCATCCCTTACCCAAACACCCAGAGAAGTGGCTCCCTAAATTTGACCCGGACTCTAAATAGATCGTCGAAGATCACATCAAAAAGTTTATGTTAGCCATTAGACTCCGTAACGTCGAGCACAAAGACGTAGTCTGTATATTGTTTCCCTATACCTTCGAGGGCAATGCCTCTACCTGGTACTTTGCCCAATAGCCCCATACCATCGTGTCATGGGAGAAGTTTGAATCCTGCTTTCTTGAGAAATTTGGTGACGACAAGTCCCCAGAAGTTCTAGTCATGGAGCTTTCTAGTTTAAGAATGAACCCCAAAGAGAAAATCAAAGACTTTAATCAAAGATTCTTAACACTAAAGAACCAAATCCCTACGGATTCAATACCTGCCGAGAATCTTATCATAGCATATTATACGAAAGCCTTACATCAAAGCATAGCCATTTGGGTTAAGAGATCTAAGAAAGCTACGTTGTTAGAGGCCTTCGAAGAAGCCAGCCAGATTGAGAAAGACATCCTCAGCTTAAAAGACACTACTAGCAATGAAATAGAGACTAGTTCATCTTCCAAGAAGAAAATCGAAATCCTCCCTAGACCTGCCCAAAACAAAGCACAACCAGAAAGCTCAGATCTAGAAAACTTACAAAAAGTTGTTCAAAAACTGTCCAATCAAGTTATAGATTTGAAAAGGATGGCTGAAGAAGCTTCTTCGAGCAAAGGGCCTTACAAACCCCCGTTTAGGAAGCCTTTTCCCACCAACCGACCTAATTCAAATACCGAAGGCCTAAATCTAGAAAGCCTGCAATTCGCTATTCAAATGATTCTAGAAGCACAGGATAACTTGATGCCTCCTGAGATCCTTGAGGAAGTAGCTGAACAAGAGACAGTAGAAGAAGATGAATTCTCTCCGAACATCTTTGGACACTTATCGAATAGCATTTTTCAAGCTAATTTCGAGACAGTACATCCTTACAATACTAGGAGTAAGACAACAAACAAGCCTTCTTCTGAAAACACCACGATTTCACCCCCAAAACAGTCTAAACCAGCCGAGACTAAACAGAGTCATGTAAACCCAAGCTTAGATTATGATTTGGTTGAAGATCTAAAAAAGTTAAGGGCTAACATTTATGTTTATGAATTATTAAAATTCTCATTTCTGCTACAAAAAATGCTACAGAATATTGCAGAGAACAACAAAAATAGCAATCCAAGAAGTAACAAAGGTTTTCAAAACAACCCAGAAGTTCCTCAGAAGGCCTCAGCTAAGAATACTTTTGATCCTCATGAGAAAATAGACCTTCCTGTAAATAATGTAACAAATGCAGATAAATTAGTTTTAGAGGCTGCGAGTAAAAAGCAACAAGCTTCCACCATTAGTATTCACAGAAATGTCCCTCCATTTTTGTTAACTTTTGAAATCTTCACTAGGAACGTGCACAATTGAATGGTAGATTCAGAAGCGTCATCCAACGTAATGCCATGGTCTGTGTGTCAGAAGATTAATGCTGAAGTTCAACCATCCGCCTTAAAGATCATCCAACTTGATCGAACTAGTGTTAAAATTATAAGCGAATTAAGGAATGTGATTATAAGATTGTCGTCTAACCCTAAAGTTCATCAAGTGATTGATATTATTGTTGTAGATATTCCAGAAGTTTACGGTTTATTTTTAAGCAGAGACTGGTCAGAACAGCTACACGGCTATTTCACGACAGATTGGTCTCCCTTATGGCTGCCCGAGAATGGAAAGCCCAATAGAATTAAGGTAAATCGTGAACGTTACCTAAAGTTCACGGTGACAGATTTAAATGATCCCAATGAACCGTTTACACCTTCTACCGATTCACCCGAAATACAAGGGATGGATACCTTTTTTGGCAATTTCATGGCCAAAACTTCCGTTATCACTAACCCAGAACAACAGTATGAAATTGTGACATATATGCAGCCAGCAACTTCCACCCAATGGTCACATGCACCCGACAAAGATCAAATATGGTCTCTTTACTTTGACGGGTCAAAATCCAAGGAAGGAGCTGGTGCGGGCTACGTAATTATTGATCCAACAGGTAACAAAACCTTGATTGCATGCAGGTTAGAGTTTGAATGTACAAACAACATAGCAGAATATGAGGCTTTATTGCAAGGCCTCAGGAAAGCATTATATATGAACGTTCAAAATTTGATTGTCTTTGGCAATTCAGAAATTGTGGTTAGACAGGTAAAAAATTCTATCCACTATTTATCTCCGCACCTTAAAAGCTACCAATCTGAGGTATGGAATTTGATGAATAAGTTTTCTGCATTTAACATACATTCTATTCCTAGATTGAATAATTCGGAAGCCGACTTGTTAGCTAATGTAGCTTCGAAACTCTTTCTTGCAGAAGGCTTGTCCCCGAATGCATTCTCCGTCGAACTGTTGTTCAGGCCATCCGTCCCTGACAACATCATGAATTGGAGAGTCTTCGACGATGATCAACAGATTATAAGTTTCCTGCATATGGAGGAAACTTTCCAGGGTGCAGTGATCGACGAATGTACTCATGAGGAAAATCTTCGTGACTTCACGGTAATACCAGATCCGAGATCTCCTGAATCTTCATCGGACATGGTAAATTCTATCCCTAAATCTGTAGTTAGATTAGAAAAATTTTATGATCTTCAGGACAAGTTCAAAAAATCAGTGAACTGTAAAACGAATAGTTCCTCTTTAACGTATGAAAAAGTAAACTTGGGAACCAAAGACAATCCACAGTGCATTAATTTAGGAGTGGGGTGTTCTGAACAAGAGAAAGCGGCATTTATTAAATTGTTTAAGGAATTCAAAGATGTTTTTGCTTGGACATACGATGACCTAAAAACCTTTGATCCCAACATCATATAACACGTTATTCCTATGAAACCCCAAACCTCACCTTTTCAACAAAAGTTAAGGAAAATGCACCCAAAACTTGAACCAACTTTCAAGAAGGAATTAAATAAACTCCTGAATGCTAAGATAATCTTCCCAGTTAGGCACACGCAATGGGTCTCTAATATTGTCCCTGTCTAGAAGAAGAGTGGTGAAATCCGACTATGTGTCGATTTTCGAAATCTTAATCGAGCGTCTGATAAAGACAACTACCTTGTCCCACCCATGGAACAGGTCCTTCAACAGGTATCTAGTTTCGAAAGACTATCCTTATTGGACGGTTTTTTAGGGTATAACCAAGTCCTGATGTCCCCTCCATACCAACTTAAAACCACCTTCCGCACTCTTTGGGGCACCTACGCTTATAGGAAAATGCCCTTTGGACTCATAAATGTCGGTGCCACTTTCCAGAGAGCGATGGACATCGCTTTTCGAGGCTTAATCAATCAATATGTTGTAGTGTACTTGGATGACGTTACTGTCTTCTCGAAAAACAAAGCTGATCATCTGGCTCATTTAAAATCCATTCTACAGCAATGTCGTAAGTACGGCATTTCTTTGAATCCTAAAAAATCTATCTTCGCAGTAGAACAAGGTAAGCTCTTAGGATTTATTGTATCAAGCAAAGGGATGATTATCAACCCTGAAAGAACTCAATTCATTTCGAAACTTCCCCCTCCCTCATCAAAAAAGTCTATGCAATCTTTCTTAAGTTAGATAAACTTTGTCAGAAGATTCATCCCCAGTTTTTCAGAAATGGTGAGACCTTTACAAAACTTAATAAAAAAGGATGTACAATATCATTGGGGACCCTTAGAAAACCAAGCTTTTAATTGAATAAAAAAGGCCATAATAGACGCTCCTTCTCTGATGATCCCAGACTTTTCGCAAGACTTCACTCTCTACACATTCGCTTCTGACCGCTCCTACGTTGTTGTCCTAACTCAAAAGAACGCTGAAAAAAATGAAGTCCCAATTGCCTTTATGAGCTCAACCTTCAAAGGCACAGAACTTAATTACCCAGCAGTAGATCAACAAGCCTATGTTGTTTTTAAAGTAGTAAAGCACTTCCGATCTTATCTTTTGAAATCTAGGATGAAAATTATCGTCCCTTACCCGGCTGTCAGAAATCTATTAGTACAGAAAGAACTAGGCAAAAAGAGGGCGAACTGGGTCACCTCCTTGCAAGAGTATGACATAGAAATCACCCCAGCACAAATAGTGAGAGGTCAAGGGCTATGCAAGTTAGTCACTGACTCAGCGACAGGACATCAAGAGGAAAATGATATGTCAAATCCAGGACAACACCACCAAAATTTAATCTATTGTGCACAAAACCCTGTTAGTCCCTGGTATGATGATATAAAATTCTGTCTTGAACATGGGTCAGCTCTCCGTCACCTGGATCCCACTAAAAGAAGAGCGTTAAGATTGAAATCTGCTTCCTTTCAGTTGATTAATGGTATTATGTTTCGTCACAATTTTGATGGAGTACTAATGCGCTGTCTTGAGAAAGATGAAGCAGAAAAGGTCTTATTAGAATTCCACGCAGGAGAAGTTGGTGGTCATTTTGGTGGAGATACCACTGCCCATAAAGTATTAAGAGCAGGTTACTACTGGCCTACACTTTTTAAAGATGCTCATGCTTTGTATCACAAGTGTGTAATTTGTCAAAAAGTGTCCCGACGGATACAGAAACCAGCCTCCCTTTGCAGCCTGTTTTAGTAGACTCCCCTTTTAAGCAGTGGGGTCTTGATATTATAGGTCCGATCAATCCGCCATCCTCATAGTAGCATAAGTTTATCATAACAACCATGGATTACTTCACCAGGTGGTCTGAAGTTGCCCCATTAAAAGCTGTAAATACCAGTCAGGTAATTGCCTTTTTGAATTCAAATATTATTACTCGTTTTGGTATCCCTGACTGTCTAGTATTTGATAACGCTTCCTATTTTTCGTCTCTTGAGATGAGTAATTTCTCTCTAAAAAAAGGAATTAAATTAAAATATTTTGCCAGCTATTACCCTCAAGGTAACGGATTGGCATAATCAACTAATAAAAATCTCATTAAAATTATCAAGAGAACGATATCTGAAAACCATAAAAATTGGCATAATGCACTGTTAAACGCAATCTGCGCTGATAGAGTGACTCCGAAAACTGTTGTGGGTAACTCACCCTTCTTTCTCGTTTACGGCAGAGAGGCAATTCTGCCACCACATATCCTTCTTCCCTCTCTGCAGCTATTGCAGAAAATACAAGAAGAGAACTGCCCCCCTTTGGAGAATCGAATTAACGCGTTGTTAAAATTAGAAGAAGTAAGGGCTCAAGTGAAACGGAAATTGGATCAACATCAACTCATTGTTAAAAGCTCGTTTGATTCCAATTCTACCTTTGACATAAATTTTGAGGTAGGTGACCTTGTTCTGAAATGGGACAAACCGCATGAGGGAAAGGGAGAGCATACGAAGTTTCAGAACTTATGGCTAGGACCATTTTTTATTGCTGAGAAAATGGGTCCCAGCTCCTTCCGATTACAAAGTCTAAAGGGACAGCCAGACACCTATCCGGTGAATGGCCAATCTCTAAAAAGGTATTTCACTTGATGACAATCCTGTGTACACTGTGTAAATATTTTTCTTTTGTTTGCTTTTCATTTTTCTTTGTTGTTTTGGCTTTGATTCTTCCCTTATGCTTACCATTTTTTTTTATTTTTTTTTGAAACACACATACCTACATCATGAACTATTTCAGACAAAGAGAACAGAAATATTTCTCCTTTGAAATGACTACTGAAGATTGTTAAAACATCAATTGTGATACTTTTCTAAAGTTTACAGCCATGTTAAAGAAAGCTTGTTGTTTTAAAAGCGTTTTTTGATTTCAAACTGTAACTGAAGCTTTTCATGATCATCCATAAAAAATCATTTTCTTACGCTGTCCCTGTTCCTTAAGAGAACAACTTAGAAGATGTCTCCCTGCCTTTGAAGGTCGGTTTATAACAAATTGTCTCTAAATCTTAATGAAGGACAGTTGAAAATTCTCTCAAGGTCTGTAATTTATTAAAATATGTCCAAAATATCAGGATTTTCAGCGTCACCCCGCTCGATTAAATATCTTTAAAACTAAATAAATCTTCAAAGAGCTGTGGGAAGTGCTTGTAAACCCGCCAGGATGCTGAACAGGTTTGTTGGCAGTGGGTAAATGCATGCATGACACCAAGATAACTTCGTCGGGGTACTAAACAGGCCCGCTGGCAGCGAAGCAATGTCGGGTATATGAAAATTCTCAAATATGAAATCTTTTGACCTTAAATATCCTTCGTTCTGATCTAAAAATTCTTGGCAGGATACAGATATCGGAGTGGGTTAAATGGCATCCCTGTCGAGGCTATGGACGCCTGCTGGCAGTAGTGGCTCTGTCAACAGTATTGAAGATTTTAACCTTAACATCGTGACTCTCTTTTGTTGAGATTGTCATCAATTTTCGTCTTTTAAAATAACAAGCAAGCTGAAACTGGAATTTTTTATGATTGAAAATGATGTTCAAACAGTTTCTTGGTTGTTTTCGAGTTGAAGTTTTGTTGATTATCCTAATCTGGATTTGTTCATTTGGCAAAGATAACTGCTTCTACCAGTGTGTCGCCATTGTTGGCAACCATATTAATCTCTATATCTACCAGCTGCATACACAGGGTTTTTAAACCCTCATTACTCGTCGCAACTTTTCTCATTAAACGACACCATTATCCTTCACTTTTTGTGTACCTGCTTTTCGTTTTCGTTTTCACAACTGCAAGCGTGAAAACCCACAGTTGGAATTCATGTCGGTTACATCAAAGGGTTAATGATCATTTGGATTATCATGAACTTAGTTGTTTATATGGTTATAACTCCTTGGCCTCAAACACACCAGTGGTTACATATGTATCAAAACACCACCCATTTAGTGTTTGACTATTGTTAATATGGTTTTCATTTATAAAATATTTGATGCAATGGTTTATTCGACATATTGTTTTTTGGTCGAATTGTGGATATGCAATTGTTCATTTGACTTTTGATCGAATTTTTGGATATGCACATAATGGTTTTTTAACTGTTATGATTTTAATGTATCATTACACCAACGTGTCATTCCAAGTACAACCTGATATGATGTTCTTGCATGACCTCGATCCACACCACTATCCTCGCACGCATAGCATTAACACTCCTTCATAGCATTTCGAGTTGCCTTTGCATTGTATTGGGAAGCTCGGGGCAAATGGATCTGTTACTACTCTGTCAAACCCTATCGCCGAATACCCTCTCGATTTTGTGTTGTTAGCCATGCCTCCCGTAGTGAGAATAGAACCCAACGGTGTTCAGACTTTGTTATTGTTTGATAATGCCTGAGAAGACTTAGAGAGGAATGGTTGGCGGGTCTTTTTTGAGAAGTCTGAGGGTTTTAATTTGGCAGACGCTCAACAATTCGCGCTAATGTTCAATGGTTGCAGAGCTAAAATTGGAGACGTCCAGCTTGAGTTAAATGAAGATTTCATCAGCTCAGCCACTGGTCTGCCAGCCGTGGGACAAAAATGGTTTAAAAACTCTAAGTTTGAGGAGGTCCCTTGGTCACTGTTGTTTACCTCAAGGAATATTACCAGTTGCAACAAAGGTATGCCCATTACAGCTCTAAAATCTAGATGGCACGACTTGTTAGCTATTGTCAAGTAGATCGTTATCTGTGAGGGTAGATATGGTTTGGTTTTCTTATATCACTTGCGGTTGCTCATGAGTTTTATCGATTTTCCTCTAAACATGCCCTATTTTCTCCTTCGAAGTTTATACAAAATGGCAAAGCGTTTTAAAAGGGAGAAAGCCGACTCCAGCCTGTTCCACCACTGTTTGATTAAAATT
>JASDQU010243774.1:47137-59646 GCA_032191745.1 Picea mariana | reverse complement strand
TATGGATTTGTGATTGACAGACTTGAATGAAAGTGGATATTTGCACAGCTTTAGCTTCGATATATCATATTTTTGTTCAAGTTTTGCTCATTTTGACTTGTAATCAAATTGTGACTACTTTAGATATCATGATTTATTACATGGTTGATGTGATGGGATTTATATAATGTCCATGTTTTATGTCTCTCATTTTATATACAACAATTAATCTGTTATAATTTGATGATTAGAAGGTTAATCTTCTTTATTCAATGAGAAGTTATATGCAAATTCTCATAGCCAGATTTATCTTAATATGATCATTTGTCACATTATAAATTACTGTTGCTACATATCTTACTTGTTCTGTTATTAGCATTCGATTGTTACTGCTTTGCATTTGCAAGAAGCATTTGGAAAATCTGGTGTGGGTTGGCCTCATCAAACAACAAACATAGATGCTATGCATAGTACACATAGGAGATGCGATTACAGGTTAGTTTGCTAGTTGCATTTCATTAGTTTAATTAATATAAGAATTTCCTGTAGTCTAAATACATTGTATGGATTGTTATTTTTATTTCTCAACTAGATAGTTGCCATTTCATTTCTTATTTATAAAAGTTATAAAAAAAATCAAAAAACACTGAACGATAGCTTCACTGTCATAAATCAATTCATATATGATTTTCGTAGATTTCGATCAAAATTTGCATTTTGTGAATACTGTACATATATTAGAAATTTAATATTATCATTACACTGTACATTTAATAAGTAGAACTACTATTCTATAAATATTAGTTAGTAAACTGTGAATATATTTTAAATTTGTATATAGTTTTCAGCAGTTGTTTTTCATTTAGTTAGTTTCTTTAGTTTTGTTTTTTTTTTCACTTTCTTAGGACTTAGATCGGCTAACGGAGCCGCTAAACCCGTCGGAGTGGATTAATCCAAATGTCTTGGGTTAAATAGACAACCCCGGACCGAATTCACTCCTCCAGTTGACGAGCGGTCAATTTCGCCCGTTAACAAATGGTGCTAGAAAGAGGGCCTGAAAATTATTAATGGCACGAGGTGGTCGTAAGACTCCTCCACCACCTACCCGCTCACCTATAGTGACAAGAATTCATTCAAATGACAACATTGTCCCTCAAATAGCAACCACATCAAACGACGATCTACGAATCATAGTTGAACCATTAACTCCAAATCCTACAGGTGGTGACGTATAAGAGATTGTCCGCCAATCTCTCCTAAGAACACACAGAGCCTTCGCCCGTTTAAGACAACCAAACTGACCTTTGGACCAACCATTATATTTCTCTGATATCAAAGAACAACTTGGAGGCACTAACCTCACTTTAAACCCTACAGATCCAATCCTCACTCCTACAGCAGGAGGATCTGGTATACCACCCTCACCACCTCCTTCATCCCCTTCTTCTTCTGGAGAAGAATCCTCTAACGAAGGAAGTTCCTCATCCCAGTCTTCGACACTACCCACACCAATGGCCAACCAGAACAATCCCGCCAGACCCTGGCTCGACCAAAATGCAGTGGTCGTACCCGGGCCGCAGCATCCCTTACCCAAACACCCGGAGAAGTGGCTCCCTAAATTTGACCCAGACTCTAAACAGATCGTCAAAGATCACATCAAAAAGTTTATGTTAGCCATTAGACTCTGTAACGTCGAGCACAAAGACGTAGTCTGTATATTGTTTCTCTATACCTTCGAGGGCAATGCCTCTACCTGGTACTTTGCCCAACATCCCCATACCATCGTGTCATGGGAGAAGTTTGAATCCTTCTTTCATGAGAAATTTGGTGACGACAAGTCCCCAGAAGTTCTAGTCATGGAGCTTTCTAGTTTAAGAATGAACCCCAAAGAGAAAATCAAAAACTTTAATCAAATATTCTTAACACTGAAGAACCAAATCCCTACGGATTCAATACCTACCGAGAATCTTATCATAGCATATTATACGAAAGCCTTACATCAAAGCATAGCCATTTGGGTTAAGAGATCTAAGAAAGCTACGTTGTTAGAGGCCTTCGAAGAAGCCAGCCAGATTGAGAAAGACATCCTAAGCTTAAAAGACACTACTAGCAATGAAATAGAGACTAGTTCATCTTCCAAGAAAAAAATTGAAATCCTCCCTAGACCTGCCCAAAACAAAGCACAACCAGAAAGCTCAGATCTAGAAAACTTACAAAAAGTCATTCAAAAACTATCCAATCAAGTTATAGATTTGAAAAGGATGGCTGAAGAAGCTTCTTCGAGCAAAGGGCCTTACAAACCCCTGTTTAGGAAGCCTTTTCCCACCAACCGACCTAATTCAAATACTGAAGGCCTAAATCTAGAAAGCCTGCAATTCGCTATTCAAACAATTCTAGAAGCACAGGATAACTTGATGCCTCCTGAGATCCTTGAGGAAGTAGCTGAACAAGAGACAAAAGAAGAAGATGAATCCTCTCCGAACATCTTTGGACACTTATCGAATAGCATTTTTCAAACTAATTTCGAGACAGTACATCCTTACAATACTAGGAGTAAGACAACAAACAAGCCTTCTTCTGAAAACACCACGACTTCACCCCCAAAACAGTCTAAATCAGCTGAGACTAAACAGAGTCATGTAAACCCAAGCTTAGATTATGATTTGGTTGAAGATCTAAAAAAGTTAAGGGCTAACATTTATGTTTATGAATTATTAAAATTCTCGTTTCTGCTACAAAAAATGCTACAGAATATTGCAGAGAACAACAAAAATAGCAATCCAAGAAGTAACAAAGGTTTTCAGAACAACCCAAAAGTTCCTCAGAAGGCCTCGGCTAAGAATACTTTTGATCCTCATGAGAAAATAGACCTTCCTGTAAATAATGTAACAAATGTAGATAAATTAGTTCTAGAGGCTGCGAGTAAAAAGCAACAATCTTCCACCATTAGTACTCACAGAAATGTCCCTCCATTTTTGTTAACTTTTGAAATCTTCAATAGGAACGTGCACAATTGAATGGTAGATTCAGGAGCGTCATCCAATGTAATGCCATGGTCTGTGTGTCAGAAGATTAATGTTGAAGTTCAACCATCCGTCTTAAAGATCATCCAACTTGATCAAACTAGTATTAAAATTATAAGCGAATTAAGGAATGTGATTATAAGATTGTCGTCTAACCCTAAAGTTCATCAAGTGATTGATATTATTGTTGTAGATATTCCAGAAGTTTACAGTTTATTTTTAAGCAGAGACTGGTCAGAGTAGCTATACGGCTATTTCGCGACAGATTGGTCTCCCTTATGGTGCCCGAGAATGGAAATCCCAACAGAATTAAGGTAAATCATGAACGTTACCTAAATTTCACGGTGACAGATTTAAATGATCCCAATGAACCGTTTACACCTTCTACCGATTCACCCGAAATACAAGGGATGGATACCTTTTTTGGCAATTTCATGGCCGAAAATTCCGTTATCACTAACCCGAAACAACAGTCTGAAATTGTGACATATATGCAGCTAGCAAATTCCACACAATGGTCACATGCACTCGACAAAGATCAAATATGGTCTCTTTACTTTGACAGGTCAAAATCAAGGAAGGAGCTGGTGCGGGCTGCGTAATTATTGATCCAACAGGTAACAAAACCTTGATTGCATGCAGGTTAGAGTTTGAATGTACAAGCAACACAGCAGAATATGAGGCTTTATTGCAAGGCCTCAGGAAAGCATTAGATATGAACGTTCAAAATTTGATTGTCTTTGGCAATTCAGAAATTGTGGTTAGATAGGTAAAAAATGCTATCCACTGTTTATCTCTGCACCTTAAAAGATACCAATCTGAGGTATGGAATTTGATGAATAAGTTTTCTGCATTTAACATAAATTCTATTCCTAGATTGAATAATTTGGAAGCCAACTTGTTAGCTAATGTAGCTTCGAAACTCTTTCCTGCAGAAGGCTTGTCCCCGAATGCATTCTCCATTGAACTGTTGTTCAGGCCATCCATCCCCGACAACATCATGAATTGGAGAGTCTTCAACGATGATCAACATATTATAAGTTTCCTGCATATGGAGGAAACTTTCCAGGGTGCAGTGATCAATGAATGTACTCATGAGGAAAATCTTCATGACTTCACGGTAATACCAGATCTGAGATCTCCTAAATATTCATCCGACATGGTAAATTCTATCCCTAAATCTGTAGTTAGATTAGAAAAATTTTATGATCTTCAGGACAAGTTCAAAAAATCAGTGAACTGTAAACGAATAGTTCCTCTTTAACGTATGAAAAAGTAAACTTGGGAACCAAAGACAATCCACAGTGCATTAATTTAGGGGTGGGGTGTTCTGAACAAGAGAAAGCGACATTTATTAAATTGTTTAAGGAATTCAAAGATGTTTTTGCTTGGACGTACGATGAACTAAAAACCTTTGATCCCAACATTATACAACACGTTATTCCTATGAAACCCCAAACCTCACCTTTTCAACAAAAGTTAAGGAAAATGCACCTAAAACTTGAACCAACTGTCAAGAAGGAATTAAATAAACTCCTGAACGCTAAGATAATCTTCCCAGTTAGGCACACGCAATGGGTCTCTAATATTGTCCCTGTCTGGAAGAAGAGTGGTGAAATCCGACTATGTGTCGATTTCTGAAATATTAATCGAGCGTCCGATAAAGACAACTACCCTGTCCCACCCATGGAACAGGTCCTTCAACAGGTATCTAGTTTCGAAAGACTATCCTTATTGGACGGTTTTTCAGGGTATAACCAAGTCCTGATGTCCACTCCATACCAACTTAAAACCACCTTCCACACTCTTTGGGGAACCTACGCTTATAGGAAAATGCCCTTTGGACTCATAAATGTCGGTGCCACTTTCCAGAGAGCGATGGACATCGCTTTCCGAGGCTTAATCAATTAATCTGTTGTAGTTTACTTGGATGATGTTACTTTCTTCTCGAAAAACAAAGCTGATCATCTGGCTCATTTAAAATCCATTCTATAGCAATGTCGTAAGTACGACATTTCTTTGAATCCTAAAAAATCTATCTTCGCAGTAGAACAAGGTAAGCTCTTAGAATTTATTGTATCAAGCGAAGGGATGATTATCAACCCTAAAAGAACTCAAGTCATTTTGAAACTTCCCCCTCCCTCATCAAAAAATTCTATGCAATCTTTCTTAAGTTAGATAAACTTTGTCAGGAGATTCGTCCCCAGTTTTTCAGAAATGGTGAGACCTTTACAAAACTTAATAAAAAAGGATGTACAATATCATTGGGGACCCTTAGAAAACCAAGCTTTTAATTGCATAAAAAAGGCCATAATAGACGCTCCTTCTCTGATGAGCTCAGACTTTTCGCAAGACTTCACTCTCTACACATTCACTTCTGACCGCTCCTACGTTGTTGTCCTAACTCAAAAGAACGCTGAAAAAAATGAATTCCCAATTGCCTTTATGAGCTCAGCCTTCAAAGGAACATAATTTAATTACCCAGCAGTAGATCAACAAGCCTAGGTTGTTTTTAAAGTAGTAAATCACTTCCGATCTTATCTTTTGAAATCTAGGATGAAAATTATCATCCCTTACCCGGTTGTCAGAAATCTATTAGTACAGAAAGAACTAGGCGAAAAGAGGGCGAACTGGGTCACCTCCTTGCAAGAGTATGACATAGAAATCACCTCAGCACAAATAGTGAGAGGTCAAGGGCTATGCAAGTTAGTCACTGACTCGGCGACAGGACATCAAGAGGAAAATGATATGTCAAATCTAGGACAGCACCACCAAAATTTAATCTGCTGTGCACAAAACCCTGTTAGTCCCTGGTATGATGATATAAAATTATGTCTTGAACATGGGTCAGCTCCCCGTCACCTAGATCCCACTAAAAGAAGAGCGTTAATATTGAAATCTACTTCCTTTCAGTTGATTAATGGTATTCTGTTTCGTCACAATTTTGATGGAGTACTAATGCACTATCTTGAGAAAGATGAAGCAGAAAAGGTCTTATTAGAATTGCACGCAGGAGAAGTTGGTGGTCATTTTGGTGGAGATACCACTGCCCATAAAGTATTAAGAGCAGGTTACTACTGGCCTACACTTTTTAAAGATGCTCATGCTTTGTATCACAAGTGTGTAATTTGTCAAAAAGCATCTGGACGGATACAGAAACCAGCCTTCCCTTTGCAGCCTGTTTCAGTAGACTCCCATTTTCAGCAGTGGGGTCTTGATATTATAGGTCCGATCAATCCGCCATCCTCATAGTAGCATAAGTTTATCATAACAACCATGGATTACTTCACCAGGTGGTCTGAAGCTGCCCCATTCAAAGCTGTAAATACCAGTCAGGTAATTGCCTTTTTGAATTCAAATATTATTACTCGTTTTGGTATCCCTGACTGTCTAGTATTTGATAACGCTTCCTATTCTTTGTCTCTTGAGATGAGTAATTTCCCTCTAGAAAAAGGAATTAAATTAAAATATTCTGCCAGCTATTACCCTCAAGGTAACGGATTGGCAGAATTAACTAATAAAAATCTCATTAAAATTATCAAGAGAACGATATCTGAAAACCATAAAAATTGGCATAATGCACTGTTAAATGCAATCTGGGTTGATAGAGTGACTCCGAAAAATGTTGTGGGTAACTCACCCTTCTTTCTCGTTTACGGCAGAGAGGCAATTCTGCCACCACATATCCTTCTTCCCTCTCTGCAGCTATCACAGAAAATACAAGAAGAGAACTGCCCCCCTTTGGAGAATCGAATTAATGCGTTGTTAAAATTAGAAGAAGTAAGGGCTCAAGTGAAACGGAAATTGGATTAACATCAACTCATTGTTAAAAGCTGTTTTGATTCCAATTTTGCCTCTGACATAAATTTTGAGGTAGGTGACCTTGTCCTGAAATGGGACAAACCGCATGAGGGAAAGGGAGAGCATACGAAGTTTCAGAACTTATGGCTAGGACCGTTTTTGATTGCTGAGAAAATGGGTCCCAGCTCCTTCTGATTACAAAGTCTAAAGGGACAGCCAGACACCTATCCGGTGAATGGCCAAGCTCTAAAAAGGTATTTCACTTGATGACAATTCTGTGTACACTGTGTAAATATTTTTCTTTTGTTTGCTTTTCATTTTTCTTTGCTGTTTTGGCTTTGATTCTTCCCTTATGCTGACCATTTTTTTTTATTTTTTTTTTGAAACACACATACCTACATCATGAATTGTTTCAGACAAAGAGAACAGAAATATTTCTCCTTTGAAATGACTACTGAAGATTGTTAAAACATCAATTGTGATACTTTTCTAAAGTTTACAGCCATGTTAAAGAAAGCTTGTTGTTTTAAAAGTGTTTTTTGATTTCAATCTGTAACTGAAGCTTTTCATGATCATCCATAAAAAATCATTTTCTTATGCTGTCCCTGTTCCTTAAGAGAACAACTTAGAAGATGTCTCCCTGCCTTTGAAGGTTGGTTTATAACAAATTGTCTCTAAATCTTAATGAAGGACAGTTAAAAATTCTCTCAAGGTCTGTAATTTATTAAAATATGTCCAAAATATCAGGATTTTCAGCATCACCCCGCTCGATTAAATATCTTTAAAACTAAATAAATCTTCAAAGAGATGTGGGAAGTGCTTGTAAACCCGCCAGGATGCTGAACAGGTCTGTTGGCAGTGGGTAAATGCATGCATGACGCCAAGATAACTTCGTCAGGGTACTGAACAGGCCCGCTGGTAGCGAAGCAATGTCGGGTATATGAAAATTCTCAGATATGAAATCTTTTGACCTTAAATATCCTTCGTTTTGATCTAAAAATTCTTGGCAGGATACAAATATCGGAGTGGGTTAAATGGCATCCCTGTCGAGGCTATGGACACCTGCTGGCAGTAGTGGCTCTGTCAACAGTATTGAAGATTTTAACCTTAACTCCGTGACTCTCTTTTGTTGAGATTGTCATCAATTTTTGTCTTTTAAAATAACAAGCAAGCTGAAACTGGAATTTTTTATGATTGATAATGATGTTCAAACAGTTTCTTGGTTGTTTTCGAGTTGAAGTTTTGCTGATTATCCTAATCTGGATTTGTTCATTTGGCAGAGATAACTACTTCTACCAGTGTGTCGCCATTGTTGGCAACCATATGAATCTCTATATCTACCAGCTACATACACAGGGTTTTTAAACCCTCATTACTCGTCGCAACTTTTCTCATTAAACGACACCATTATCCTTCACTTTTTGTGTACCTGCTTTTCGTTTTCATTTTCACAACTGCAAGCGTGAAAACCCACAGTTGGAATTCATGTCGGTTACATCAAAGGGTTAATGATCATTTGGATTATCATGAACCTAGTTGTTTATATGGTTAATGATCATTTGGATTATCATGAACGTGAAGTTACTATACCAAAAGAAGATAAGAATCATACTGGAAAGAGGAATACCAAGACGAAGATCATCGGGAAGAAGGCTAGAAAGCTCAGTAAAAAGAGAGCAAAGATAGAAAAGTTGCAGAATGTGCCAGAAGGGACTTCACAGAAGGAAGGTTTTCAAAACTGGAACTTCGTCATGATATCAGAACAACGCAACATGGCACTTCGCCATGGTGAAGCAATATAGCCATTGAAGGCATTATAGCTGTTAGACTGACACCTCGAACGGTTAGAATGACATTTATGGCCAGAAATCTTGCCACCAGACCGTTGGGACCGCGCCGCAATGGACAAAACTGCATTGATGAAGGCCTATAGTTCGTTGGAAATATCCATTACACTGATGTCTACTTATTGCGTCGAATGTTGCACTGAAAACACTTTTGCAAATTGTATCCTAGAAAACTCATTGCTACTGCACTGTGTTTAGTAAGATCGACACTGATTCTATTGCTTTGAGCACTCATCCATCCACCTGAGTTACCCGATCTAAGTGTGCATGTCTGACGAGATCAGCACTGCAGAGAAATCCATCGAAGAAGTTCTGATTGACCTTATGGTTGAGAAAGTGATGTCTGCAAGAATTCAAGCTTCCTCGACGAGAGGAGTGCAAGCCTCTCCATCGACCGCTCGCAGATCTAGACCATCCTGATTGAAAACAGAGAAGAGAACCGAGCACCGAGATGACTTGGAAAATGCGAAGATAATCTCGACCATCCTACTCGACTACATACTACCTTTGGATGGTGTGGTGAGTCATGACAGTGTCTCGAGGGACTTTGATTACACCTTGGTTACTGTGTACCTCCCGAAGGGGATACGTGCATTTAGGACGTAGCAAGATAAGATCGCAACGTTGAATTTCAATGAATTCAACCTAGGAGACCACAAGAATTATAGCATGCTTGCTCCTTACAAGTACTTGACCAGGATGAAGGGGAAGAACTTGAAAATCATCCCCCAACCATGGACTATGAACCTCGTGCAGTCCACCCTCTTGAATGTGATGAATATTCCACATTTTGGAAGGCACCAGGAGGTTAACATGTGTGTTAAGCTCCTGCTCTCATGTTACCACGATGAATACCTATGGATAGATAGATGCATCATGAACGACCTGACGTTGATCCATAGGATCACCGGATTGAGCATGCAGGGACCCGATCCACAAGACTTCTACCCAGGGAAGGATTCAGACCTCACCCTGGCACAGAGAATTAATGATACTTACGACAATGTAGAAAAGGGGACACGAGGCTACAAGGTAGCCTCCATCCAGAATGGTGCAGTGCATCTGGCCTGCCAGCTGATCGCAGGAAAGCTAGTAAGGAAGAACCGACCTACACAAGTCACAGGGTTTGTTGTTGACCTCACTGGGAAATGTGTAGAAGGACTCCAGATGAACTAGGCAAACTACTTGGTCAACCAACTAGAATTAGACTGTCGCGAAACTCAGGATCAGGGCTATGGGTTCCACTTTAGTTGGTTCCTGATCCTCATCGCATTTATCACTTGGGAAATGGTGGAAGGTGCGACCTTCCCATACATTGGGCCGTTTGAACCGCTCGTTGTGAAGTTCACCATGCTCTGGTACTCAAACGATATGGGAAAATAGTGGCAGTTGAATGCAATATTCCACATGTACTATCTCCAGTTGAAGAGGGACATCAGAGCTATCCCTCACATGACACCGAACACCCTACATCGGTTTAGACCTCTCATAAAGTTCTGTGTAGATCGACACTTCATTTATATCACCGCGCGCACAAATGAGCATAAAGAAGAGCTTCAATAATACTAAAATCTCACAGAGGAGGACCTTGAAGAGATAACCAAGGACTGGTCTGCAGACCTCCTTATCCCCGCTGACCCCGCAGAAATGTCTGACCCTGAACTAATTGGCAGCCCTGAGACCACTCATGAAGCAAAGGATACTTCTAGACCCAACAGAAGGAAGAAGACTGAAGAGGTCCAAAACTTGAGCAGCGCATCGAAGGGAACTACTTTAGTATCACCTGGCTGAGGGGGTGATGACGAAGTAGATCAAGAAGAAACCAACAGAAAAGAAGATCAACAGAAGAAAGGCAAAGTAACACCTCCTAGGGATCCTGCTGATGAGGCTGATCCCTTGAATAAAAGGAAGGTTTCTCCCACGAAACCCACTTCCCAAAATAAATCCAGATCCACTTTGACTAAGATGTAGACTGTGCTCACTGTAGATGACTTTGACTTCATCATCGCGGCTGTAGCAGATACCTCGCAGGACATCTTGCAGAAACATGAAACCAAGAAGGAGGAGACGTATGACATAATCGAGGTTGAACTCAAAGGGGTACAACAGGCCCTCCAATCCAGTCGCGTAGTATCGACTGCGCCCCCACCATCAGAAGAACCAGAGTTGCGAGATGAGCCTACCTAAATTTGCAGACTAGCTGATGTGACCAAAGCTCACCTTTGTTGAGTGCAAGATGAGAAAGACCAGGCCACAACAACCCTGAAACAATCCCAAACAAAAATGATAAAACAATGCCAGGTTGCACAAAAGGAGAAGGACGACCTTCAAACCAAGTTTGAAGAAGAGAGGGTGCAGGTCAAGCAAGAAAAAGAGCAGTTGCTCGTAGAGCAACTTGGAGTCAAAGAAGCAGTCGACAGAGCAATTCACTCTGTGATGGGCTTAGATCCAAAAGTATAAGACTGAGTGGAGCATCAATTAGCACAACTTGCGGAAGCTATCCAACAGATTCAACAAAGAATATCATACTTAGAGCTCCGAACAATGCCAACACTCCACAGGATGTGCGATATCAAAGAGAAGAAACTGATCAAAGCGCAGTTGAAAGAATCAAGGCCCTCACCATGGAATGTAAACAACTTATAAGTGATCACAGTGCCCAGACTTATGAGAGACTCACTGAGGATCCTGAATCAAATGCATTGGAGTCACAACTCTAGGAGGCAAAGCAACAAGCATAAACAATACAGGTGCAGTTGAAGCCCCTGCCAGTAATTGAGAGGATGAAGCGATCCCAAGAACAATGCACTGCTCAACAATAGGTCCACACCATTCAGAGAAAATTCATGGAAGTGACTTAGAGGCTCCAACCTATACAGGATGAGGTTTTCCAACTATTCGCAGAAATTGAAGGCCGAGGAGAAGAACTGGAGCAAGTCGTCACTGCAGCTAAACAATGCTTAGAGGGACTTGTCAATGAAACAACTATCCAAGAGTTAGTCGAGCAGGAGGTCGTGGCACAACAACAGGTCGAAGCAGCTCAAGCCAAGCTCGAGGCCTTTGAAGTAGAACTACCCAAATCAGAGTGACGCGGGATGAGTCACAGGTGAGTTTTGGGGGCATGTTGGCTCTTGACCAATTTTTGAGGATCCTTGGTCATGATTGACCTATTTTTTGGACTTCGACAGGTTGTCGAAGGTGGAGCGCAAGTCAAAGCAAAGATTGCCGGATCTCATCCCCTTTTTAGGGATTTTTGGGTTTTGGGCTTATGTAACGGGTATGGGGATGTCGGCCCATGGGTTTACCCATGTTTAGGTCCTTTTTGTAATGTATAAATAGAAGTCTAGGCGATGTAAGAAAGGGGAAGAGAAGAGGTTTTTGGTATTGTGCTAAGTGCAAGTAATGATTGTAAATTCTTTGTCCATACTGTGTGAGATTTTCAAGGCTAAGTGCAAGTGATTGTAAGAGACTGTGAAGAGGCTTTGTGTTGTAACTCAGGGAAGGAGGATCTAGCAGAGTGCGCGCAGATATCTTGTCCTATATGGAGTAAGATATCATAGCTATGTGCATGTATAAGATTGACAGAAGGAAATAAAGAATAAGAGTTGGTGGACGTAGCCCCAAGGTGGGGGTGAACCACGTATATCCTGCGTTGTGGTTGTTGTGTGCTTTATGGTTGTTCTCTTGTCTATGTGATTAAATGCTTTGTGCATTGATATATGCTAGAAGAATCTAATGTGATAGCTTAGTGCTGAATAATATGAATGAGTACTAGACCTGATCTATGTTGGTATGCTTATTTCTTGAATCTATTGGATCTGTGTAAATACTACGCTGATCTGTTGTTAGGGTTTAGCTG
>JASDQU010243774.1:13702-26414 GCA_032191745.1 Picea mariana | reverse complement strand
GTGGGTCATGTACTGTTTATAAACCCTACAATATTCCTCATTTCTTTTGGCCTTCCATCAATATAGATAGTTTCTTCTTTATTTTGATCATTGTCTTTTAGATGTATATAATTTGCAGCCAAGCCATATCTTCGCATACTTTTTGTATATTAGAATATTTGTATCCAATCTTTGTAGATATAACAGGGTCCAACATACTCCATCAATTCAATTAATCTATTGTAACATACCTTTATGCCATCCATGGAAAATATCCCCAAACCATGTAATGACGATGGAGCAATCCAGTATATCCTTTTGTTTACACAAAAATCAATGTTTATTTCAGGAAGATTCTTGGGTACCCATTGTTTCACTATATGTTTGTACCTCAAGGGCACCTCAATGTCGTCTATTCTCTCATGATCATAAGAACATTATCCCTCTTTCGCAAGAAAAAATTCCATGCGTCTATAGAATTTTCTTCTAATCTTCTCACCTCTAGTTGATCTCCACCTGTTAGACCTGCTATATGTCTCACTTTCCTCCATTCTACTTGAAATTCCCTCACTCAATGAAGATAGATCTAACAAATACCTATTTTCTTGTACGTCCTATAACACCATTAATGACATAAACAGTGAGTCAATCAATATGTAACACTAGTTCATTACTAGTATCCTATTAGTATCACAGTAAGCTCATAATGATTACCATAGTGTTACTCTTTCATAATTGAATTTGATGTGGGTGGGAAAACCCCCTACAGACTAGCACTAAGGGTTCTGTAATGCATGCAGAAATAACCATCTAAAGTCTCCTACTTTTTACCATCATCCCAACATAGACCCCACATTCATGCATAAAACACAAGGATAAAAGGATCTGGTAACTCTACCTTGAACTCCTTGTTTGGTGTCAATCCTGTTTCGTTCGGTTGCTCCTCGAATGCAAGTCTCCTCCCAAAGCCAACCTACATTCACAAACAGAAAAACAAAGAACTACGAACATGCATATTATATATGAATTAGTAGGTTAGATGTTCTAATAAAATATAAATCAAAACTGAATATTGAACACCTCATATGGCGGGACAAGAAAAGTAATTCTTTCTATTAACCTCACGAAATTCACTTACAATGGTGAGATCGACTACTACTCCTCGAATCTGTTTCTAGGCTCCTCTTAAAATGTGCACCAACCACTTCCACATATGCTTCTCCTCTTCAGTTCTCACAAAATGGTTGCAAACGATTGGGGCAAGGGGAATACAAAAAAGGGTAGAGTTTTTTTTCTCTTATTTTTCCTCCTTTGAATGGGACCCCTACCTCTTATTTTATAGGCTAAAAGAGGGTAGTTATCTGGTTGAGTGACCAACTATGGGTGGTTTAGGAAATTACCCGGAAATCTGTATTCTGCCTACAACTTTCTATTTTTTGTGCTTTTGTCAGTATACGCGGGTTGTAATGGGTCAGCTAGCGTATATACATGGGAAGAAGTGGTGCAGGGCACATACATGTTCAAAAGGATGGTTTTTAGAAGAGTTGTTCAATGGTGGCTTGACAAAAATGGCAAGTGAGATGACCTGATGCTAGGTATGCATGTTTGGTGCAAATTAGGGTTATAACAAATGCCCCCTAATGTGTGAGGTCAGAAGAGAATATGATGGCTGAAATACATTACCAATCTTCACCAACGTACGAAGCGAGTGAGCCCAGGGACAAGAGTTCGGGAGGTGCCATCTGCAAAATAACAATTGTCTCACTGAGGCGGGCATATCCATGCTCAGAATGAAATAAAATCATAGCTTCCAATCAAATATAGTGCAGATCCATGTCATATAACTATATAAAGTATAGCCGTGAGCAATACACAATGGATCTACATCTCGAAATCAAAAAGATATACATGTATAGTATCCATCTTCAAGAAGCTAATGATGCCAGATGGCTAGAGATGAGGCCTTCAGAGCTCGAGCAACAAATTCAAAATATTCACAACTCAGGTAGGAGTGTAATATGAGTGTATGAATTCACTACCCAGAGGTCTTCGACGGCTTGTCGGGAATGGAATAGAGGATATTGATGATAAGGCCGAGGGCTTCATTGATTTCGAACAAAGACTTGATTGGGCTTTTGGGATGGCTGAGCATGAGGTCAAGAGACAAACTGCAGAAGGGATGACTCAATCTTGGTAAAAACTTCCCTTGGACAATAGCATGACACGTGATGAGACTCAGGCAGCATGGTATTGACATAAGTTCACGAGGCAGGAGGCAACGCAAACTCTCAATATGTTTGGAAGAATAACCAGACAGAGGAGGACACAACTCTATGTAGAAAGAACAACTTCCTAAGGTCATATTAAATCCCAGAGATTGACAAACAAACAGAAGGATGTGCTTTGTCCAAGGGCGACTCATTGTGCTGCCAAAAATAAAATAGTTTTCCCTTCCTCTTTTTGGGGTATATTACAAAGGAGGAATGAGTGTCACAAACATACTTAGTTCCAAGTGCAAGGAACACACTGATGCTCAGAGAAAGGAGACATATGCAGTAAAAGGACACTTGGGAAAATCCCTCTATGGGTCAAGGTGTCAAGACGTAGGGGAAAAGTGCTACCAGGCTTGCGTATAAGACATGCTTTAGGTAGTTCAGTTGATAGCAACATGGAGTCGACATTAGGCCAAAGACAGAGGAATGAAAATGCAATTAATAAGACACAATGATAATGTCCTTCGATGTAATTTTAACGAGCCCAAAGAAGGTAAGCTCAACGGTTTTTCATTTTTAGAGAGTCTGAAAAAACGTAAAAGGAGACTCCACTGGGGTACCTTTTTCGAAGGTAGTCTATTCGGTTCGAAAAAGGGGTAAACTAGCACCGAAAATATGTCTATTCAAAATCATTTTAATGAGTATGACAAGGACAAGATCACTCGACAATCTTTTCATTTTTAAGGATTCTGAAAAGGGCTTAATTATGGACTCCATATAGGGTGTTCTTCTGGACCATTTTAACAAGTGTGAAGGAACAAGGTCACTCGACATTCTTTTCACTTTTAGGGAGTCTGAAAAGAGCTTAACTATGGGATCCATGGGGGTATCTTTTTCATAAATTTAGTCTCTCAGTGTCGAAAAAGGGTTAAAATCATACCTGAGAATACTCTTCTAGTGAACCATAGCTCCTAGAGTATACATTTGTTCATACAGTTGACCATCTGGACCAAAAAAGGGGTAAACTACCGTTGGACAGATGTGCCTTCAAATTTTAGTTTGGCGAGCATGAAGGGCGACAAGATCGCTCGACAATATTTTCATGTTTAAAGGGTCTGAAAAGGGCTTAAAAGAAGACCCGGGGGGCTATGACTTATGTATGAAACTGGTTTAGGTAGAGCCCACTGCTAGGCTCAGACCAAGAGTCTCTTCGATAGTCCACTTGGAAAGTCTCCCAAAATGGAAGAAAACACAAACCATGATGTAAGTCCTCCCACAACATAGAAAATGTAGTTGTGGCTTCAAGAATAGCCTCATCTGAAGGCAATTCAAAATCCGAGAAATCATGCAAACGAGGGTCTACAGTCCCAAAAGGTGAAGTAAACTGACCATATTCCATACAACGATGGAGGCTCTGGCCAGGACTGGTAGAGTCTATCAATGAAGAATCACAAGAAAGAGGGCTTGAGGATCTACAAACAACAAGATCAGACTCAGAAGGAGACTCAAGATCACTTGGAACAAGAGGGGGAAGCAAGGGCTCCCATGCCCCCATTGGATAAGACAAAGGATCAATTGCTGAGACCAAGTCTCTGGAAGGCAAACATGATTGCATAGGTTCCTGCTCAGAAGCAATTGAATACCGAGGATAAGATGCCACATAATTAAGCCGTGGTGGGCTAGAGTCTACACAAACACTAGGAACATATAAAGGGGAAGCCTGAACTAACGCTGAATTAGGATGATGATTATCAGATGCCAGCTGGTCAATAGTGACAATGCTTCCATTATGAGGGAAATGCATCACCCAGAAGAGCGTAAACACCATAGCTTTCATAGAATATACATAATCACACCCGAGAAGCATATTGAAATCTAACGGGCCTTGCACCACTATAACATCAACAAGGACAATATTTCCACATAACGAGATAGGAAATTGAGGAAGAACCCCCAAATATTCACTAGGACATCTTTCAAAAGCCAACAACTCATGCGAAGCAGACACAAGCTTGGGAGATCCCAAGAGTTTCCAAACCGAGGAGGATAAAATACTTGCGGAAGCTCCTTCATCCACAATACATCGATAAATGTTTGTTGAATTAACTTCAACCCTTATTTGAAAAGGTGCAGAAAAAGGAAGACGAGGCTCAACAAGATCATTCCAATCAAAGGAAACCATCCTAGGGCTTGGAGGGGGTGTGCTCGGAATGAGTGGAATGCCCCCTTGTTCTAAAAGTACTAAACTTGAAATGCTAAAAACATAGTCAGTAGACACATCACTCCCCAAGAGAAGAGTGGGATCAACCGAAGACTACTTCGGCATGACCACTTTCTCAACCAATGGATGAATAGGCTACGAGACTACAAGGTCTAAAGGCACCTCACCCCTCAAAAGAGGAGTGGGATCGGTCGATGACTGCATCAGCATGACCACTTTCTCAACCAATGGATGAATAGGTTGTGAGGAAACCTGAGAAGACTCGGAATCAGAAGATCTTGCAGACAGGGACCACAATATTTGTACCTCTGGAATGCCAGGGCATAGATGAGTAAGGTGATCTCCCTTTCAAATCTTACAAGGGAACTTAGGCTTATGTCCTATCCATATAGGTTTCTCAATAGAATCAATGCCCCCAGCATGACTAGCAGTGGCTGGTTTCACATCTCCAACATGACTTGCAGAGGTTGGTGATGGGTCGATAACATGACTTGCAAAGGCTACAGACCTATTGCCAGTGTGACTAGCAGTGACTGGAATTTGTTCCCCAACATGACTTATAGAGTGTGGGTTCTTGCCCCTAGCATGACTTGCAGAGGCTGGGTGTTGGTCTTCAACATGACTTGCAGAGGTTGGTGATTTCTTCTTCCCATTCTTCCTCTTTCTACTTCGTTTAGACTTCCGATTACTAGTAACTGTACTTTCACCAGAGGCGAGAGAAGGAGGAGGAGAAGGTTTTTCTAACGAAGGAACATCAACATTATGCCCATGACATAAAACACTTAATTGGGAAACGTCAAGAGCATTTGGGACATTTGGTATGGTACCCAACCAAACAGGTAATCCCACATTCAACCCAGGAATGTATAAAGTGGCCATCAAAGGGACACCAATGTTTCCGAAGAAAGGAAAAGAAAAAGAATCCCATTGTGAAGGGGTTCCTTGGTTGGTATCATCGGGAACTCTAGCCATGAATATCTTATGCACAGGTTCTCCCCTTGCGGGATCGTTCAAATTCATAAAAGTCTCACACACTGACTTTGAAGAACCAATGTTATCAAAACAACACCTATAAAGAGGCGGCTCCACGTTTCTAAGCGGAAGACCGAAAATTCCACATGACCAGCGGAGTGGGCGGTCTACCACCCTAGGTCAGAGACCCAAAGCAATGACTGAATAACTCACTATGGAAAACTATGGAGCACAGAGCACATGCTAAAAACTCCTAAAGGAAAATCAAGCAAACGACTAACTAGTTGGAAGAACAGTTACACCAACCAACACTAGAGCAACTTATCGGTGCAAGTGCAACTCGAATACGGAATCACCCTCCAGGTATAATCTACAAAGTGTGGCCCGATTTCTGTCCTAGGTACCGCGGTATACCCCTGTAGTCACCTGTGTAAGTCCCTAAAATAAAGGCAACTAGCTTGCCAGCGCACGAACAATCACCAGGCGGGTACAATCGACAGTCGGGTAGACCGCAATGAGCAGGGTATCGAGCCAGAAACCTATCAAGGGTATCGAAAGCAAGTGTTCCAGAAGATGAATGAGGACCTCAAATGGTTTCAAGACCCACGAAGCTCTGTGGAAAATGCGATCAATGGAATCCCAAGATAAGCCCTCTATATGCATTCTCCACTACGCTTGGTCCGGCTTTGGAGGGATTATCTCTGCTACCTTTCCGCACACGACCTCATGTTTAGCTCCTGTGTTAGAGGGGGGTCCCGGATAACTTCTACACTCCCTAACTCAGACTTGTATGTTTTACTTAACGACCTTGAAGAGTTTCCTCTCCAACCTAATTCAAGGCCCTAACCCTAAACTAGTTGGTTGACCCTACAAACATAAAAGTCTAGTTATTTTTAATTAGCGTTTTTTTTAAGGTTTGATTTACTCAAAAGGTGTGGTAGTGAAACTGATGTTGTTAAGACTCTTGCAAAAAAAAGATGAAACTTACAAGAACACTAGCAAAGAAGTATTATCTTTCTTATTTTTCTTTTGAAATGCTTGTAAAATTAGAATAAAACACAACACTATGCTAATTTATTTTTCTTTTTCAAATAACAATGCAAAGCAAATTCCAATAAAGAAAGAGACCTAAAAGCTATATATATATATATATATATATATATATATATTCTTCCAATCAAAGTAGAAATAACAAAAGATTCTAAAAGAAATTGATGAATACATGATTCATGGTCCCCCTCCGGCCACGAGGAGGAATTTTTTTTCAAAATGAAAATCATTTTTCGTAAAATTTCAAGCTAAAAATAAGTTAAAAAAGCTAGGAAACACAAGAAATATTTATAAAGAAAAAGCTAACTATTGTCAAACCTAGGCCAAAGACTGTAAAAACAGAGACCATGACTAGATCAAGAAAACCCCTGAAAAATAGGGCTTTATTCAGGGAAGAGGATGACTGCCTCTTCTTTAAAAAATATTTTCCTAATACAAGCACACTACTGACACTTCAGCAGCCAACGTATATATGCGGATTTTCCAAAGGTAGGGCATGTATGTACGTATGCAGGCCCACTACAGGCCGCATACACCTCTGTAACTTCTAAAAAAAAAATGAAAACTAACAGTCTAGCAAACCAGGGAGGGAGTACTGGTATTGAAAACCACAATCCCTTAAAGACACAGAAACTTACTTTGATAAAGAAGATGCAAGGAAAATTTTGATAAAGCAAAACTAATCTGAGTTCATACTTAAGCTATAGACTACAACAATAGAGACTAGGAATGGATCAAGAAAACCCCTGAGAAGTATGGCTTCTAACAGGGGAGAGGATGGTTGCCTCTTCTTTAAAAAATATTTTCTGAACATAGGCACGCTACTAACACTTCAACAACCAACGTATGTACATGGGATTCCTAAAGGTAGGGCACGTATGTATGCCTGCAGGCCCACTACAGGTCGTGTACACCTCTGTAACTTTACGAAAAGAAAACCAAACAGTCAAGTAATCAAGGCAGGGAGTACTAGTATGGAAGACCAGAATCCATAAAAAACTCAGACTCTTGCAGAAACTCAGAAAAGGGTAATCAAACCAATTTAACACACCCAAAAAGTATCCCCAAAAAACCCTAGAGATCGTCCCCAGTATGGTCGCCAATTCTAATGTGGATGGGAAAACCCCCTACGGACTAGCACTAAGGGTTCTGTAATGCATGCAGAAATAACCGTCTAAAGTCTCCTACTTTTTACCATCATCCCAATGTAGACCCCACATTCATGCATAAAACACAAGGATAAAAGGATCCGGTAACTCTACCTTGAAATCCATGTTTGGTGTCGATCCTTTTGCGTTCGGTTTCTCCTCGACTGCAAGTCTCCTCCCAAAGCCAACCTGCATTCAAAAACAGACAAACAAAGAACTATGAACATGCATCTTATATATGAATTAGTAGGTTAGATGTTCTAATAAAATATAAATCAAAACTGAATATTGAACACCTCATATGGCGGGATAGGAAAAGTAATTCTTTCTATTAACCTCACTAAAGTCACTTACAATGGTGAGATCGGCTACTGCTCCTCGAATCTAGTCCTGGGCTCCTCTTCAACTATGCACCAACCGCTTCCACATATGCTTCTCCTCTTCAGTTCTCACAAAATGGTTGCAAAATATTGGGGCAAGGGGAATATAAAAAAGGGCAGAGTTTCTTTGCTCTTATTTTTCCTCCTTTGAATGGGACCCCTACCTCTTATTTTATAGGCTAAAAGAGGGTATTTATCTAGTTGAGTGATTGACTATGGGTGGTCAAATGATTTAGACAATTACCCAGAAATTTGTATTTTGTTTGCAACTTTCTATTTTTTGTGCTTTTGTCAGTATACGCGGGATGTAATGGGTCAGCTAGAGTATATAAGTGGGCAGCAGTGGTGTAGGGCGCGTACATGTTCAAAAGGATGGTTTTTAGAAGAGTTGTTCAATGGTGGCTTGGAAAAAATGGAAAGTGAGATGGCCTGATGCCAGGTATGCATGTCTGGTGCAAATTAGGGTTATAATAGTATTATGCTCTATTACTATTGGTATACTATATGGGCATTATAAGGGCATGTTTGGAGTTAAATGACATCAACACCAAGAAAGACAAAGCATTTTGAGATATTTTTAGTTTCTCACAAATTCATGTTCTATGACTCTCCCTATCTAGTGTTTTCCATACTTTTGAGCTTTGGACTTGAAATGGTTAGAGTGGGATAAGGGGCACTCATATCATCTATTTTTTCTAGTGAAAAATTGACCCAAACTCGATAGGAACTATGCAAAAAATTAGGATTCCACTTCTATGTTGGGAATTTTTCTCATGTAACTTTACCCTAAGAATTTTTGGAAAATTTAAAGACAACCCAAATCATGGTATTTTTGAAAAAAATGAACAAGAAAGGTGGAACTTTAACTCACCGAAAAGACTACCCTCATCGGAAATATGAATATTATTTCAAATACTTGAATATGCCAATACTAGACTACAATGCCTATGTTGAACACTTAAGTGGACCCTAATAACATTGATAATACCAATGGAGATCACAACTAGGGAAGAGGGAACCGAGGTGGCTAAGGTGGAGGATGTGATTCCTCAACCCAAGGAGAAGAAACTGTAGAAAGGTAAAGGTGGCCTATACATGTCAAAAGGGAGCGAGCAATTGAGAGTAAAGTACATTGTTAAGTAACAAATACGAGAGTTGTTATTGATTTGTAACCCATCGATGGCTACAAAATTGTAAAGGCTAAGGCATGGGTGTCATTTATTGACAATGGGATAAGTGATGTTGTTGTTGTTGTCCATTATTGTTGTTTTCCATTAGCTTGACTCACTCCATCCAAAAAAGGACAAATTTTTTAATTACCTTGACTCACTCCATCCAAAAAGGACAAATTCGACAAGCCCTTATTCAAAGTCCATGATTACATATTGGTCAAATTAATGGTGAATGGACATTTCATGGCTTCATTATGACATTTTTAATTTTCACAACTCCCAAGGTATCTTCGCAACTCTTGAATTTGTTCACAACTCTCAATGTAATCTTACAATTCTCAAGGCATTGGTCAGAATGACATAGGTAGTTTGGGGATATTCTTCATGCACATGGACCTCTCAAGCCATGCCACATCACAAATATTGGAGTGGTCAAATTGTTTGTGCATTTGGAGGCATGTGTCACATAGTTTGATGGATGACCTCCTTGGAGGATGCATTACGTTGCCATTCAGGATTATATTTATCACATATGGACCTTCTTGGAATTTTGTTGACTTGAGTATATGATTGACATGATTTGAGAATGAGGTTACACATTGGATACCTCACACATGACCATTAGAGCTTAATTTAGGGGATTTGTCCACTCTTATAAGGCTTCTACTCATTACTTGTTGGTATTTTTCAATTTGGGGAGCTACGTGTCCACTTTGGAGGATGACTAAGAGATTTTCATTGCTTACTTTGAGGAGTTGGTTGTGGATCTATCCACTTGGAGGATTTTGGAGGCTATATGTTGCACCTCTGACTCATCTTATTGCCTCTTTTATGGAGGCATCCCACTCTCTTGGGCCTATTTTGATTGGAGTATTGTACATGTGGCTAACCACCTATTTATTTTACAAAAAATATTAGTTAGTTGGATGAAATAATTCTTCACTCCTCTCTAGGATAAATCTAAGGATTTCACATGAGATATTATTATTCTATTGTAAAGGGAGTTGAACTAGACTCTATATAAGGAGTATCCATTCCTAATTTGTAGTCATCATTGTATTTTTGGAGCTTCCACTCCTTGGAGCTTAATTGACATATATTTCTTGGAGCATATGGATGTATAAGGGTTCTGTATTTATGGACGTTGGTGTCAATTCTTGAAGCTCTTCTATCTTGGTTTCTATTTGGTGCATAAAGATTGACTGTGAATGATCAAGTCTTCTACAAACTACCAAGATCAATCCATTGAAGGGTAAAAACTACCACTTGGAAGGAAGACATTTTTGGGTAACTCCTCTCCTTATTCCTTTGTTAGTTTGGGGTAACTCCTCTCCTCTATTTGATGCATTTATTTTTCTATCCATTTTAGGAATCCTAACAAGGGTATTGAGTACGTATGTGAAGCTATAGTTGATCTCATTGGTGAAGGTTTCTCCCATAAGGACCCATTCTTGTAGGGCCTTGGTCTTCATTGTTAATATTGATTAGATAAGATATTATTCTTCCCCTTGGGTTTTAGTCTCTTTATAATAATCTTTAGATGAAATAGACCAATTTTGAAAAGGGGTGTTCCTTACAGATTTTGAAGACTTTGTTGGGTGTAGAGGTGAGCACATCCATCAATATTGAGACTCGAATAGTAGTCTACATTTTTATCTATTTAATGTAAATGTTTGATAACCAATTGGAATTGCTATAAGAAATTCCATTTCATATGTGGTGTGTTCTCAATTTTTCTCTAGGTATGTAGTGGCTTGTGGTTAGATTGAATAACAATTTATTTTCCCTATACATAGTGTCTCCACTAGTGAACTACTTAAGCAATGGAGCACATCTCTCTATCATAACTTCAAAAGTTGTGGATTGTGTCATTGAATGTCTCTAAGTAAAACACAATGGAATGACATTGTTGTGTCAGAAAATACCTATCCCATAGTCATATGCATCATATTCTATATCAATAGGATGAGAAACATATAGTAGTGTAAGCATAGGTGTAGTTCATAGCTTCAACATCTTCACTTCTTCAAAAACATGTTGTTGCACCTTGATCTAGATGATGAAGCCTTGTTTCCTCAAATTCCCATGGGATCATTAACTTGTAGCTTTATTTCTAGCTCAAACAAGAGGTAAGCCAATAGGGTATGAGGCTGGAATAAACTCCAACAATACAGAACCTTTTATATGCAACAAATGAATTAGTAAAATAGGTACCTCCTACAGGTTGGTTGCTTGGTACAAAGTGTAAGTGTTTTGTGTTACAACTTTAATTAGTGTGCGCCCTTACTTGAACATGTATCAACATAACAAGAATACCCCAAAGGATTGTAATGGATAAGGGTTCCAGATCATGGTATAATCCTTAACACAATCATACAAACAAATCAATGAAAATATTTTTCTCATTCATGTAGACAATTTCATTCACTTGTTTCATCAAACAGTTCAGATGCAACCTTATATAATCAACTTCACGTTGGAAACAAATATAAATTTAAACACAAATATCTAAATTTATTTGCATAATAGAGAATGTGTATTTCCAAGCGTACACCACTTTCTAATGTGAATATAAACACTAGTACATATTGTAAAAATTTCGACGTTCTATTTGCGGCGTTATGGACAAAATTTGCCATACTGTCGAAAAATAGAGGAAATTTAAATTTTCTTTTTTTCACATTGCCCGATAACGTCGCTATTGCCACGTTGACGTCTCTCTTTCCGTGTTGTCGTCTCTCTTGCCACATTATCGTCTATCTTGCCGCGTTTTCCACATAGTCATCTCTCTTGCCACATTTGTGACATAATTGTCTCTCTTGCCATGTTTGTGAAGATAGTTGTCGTAGTTGCGATGTTGTGGAAACTAGGTTTTCCCCCTCCAATGGTCACCTAGTATTTTGACCAAGTCAACTTTGATTTGGTCAATGATAGTCGGAATTGCGACGTTATAAAATCTATAAATATGTTGCATTTTACGGATGTTGCGACAAGTTTGCTATAATAACGACACTTCAAAAAGGGTTTGTGGGTCTTCTCGGCTAGAGTACAACTATTAAAAGACATTTTACTAGGGCTCTTCTCATTTCGTTTTAATTTTCTGATCGATCGAATTTTAAAGGAAACAACTATTAAAAGACATTTTACTAGGGCTAGAGTACACGATGGGCAACGATGACCTGTGAATGGGGCCAACATTGAAATGTTTTCAAAATGTTTCTATATGACATCATACATCCTTGAGTCTTGAAACTCTCCCATACCATCAAGGCATGTGTCTAGTCTAACCATGTCAAATTTTGATGCATACAGGCACATATTGAAGAAAATTCAACATTGGCCCCATTCACTGCTCACTATGCGGGGTCGGTGCATGGCATTTTTGGCGGTTGAATTGGAAGTTCCATGGCATTTCAAGAGAGTTCCAACAAATATTCTACAGATGGAAACAACGACATTTGACAATGAGACACCCATTATGAACGTTGTTGCATGGACGATCTCAAATATTATGTGGTCGGGACATTATATATCCTTGAGTCTTGAAACCCTCCCATCCGTCAAGGCATGTGTCTAG